>JAGDQP010004362.1:30849-73572 GCA_022664845.1 Lepisma saccharinum
AGAAACATTGATCTAGTAACTCTTATTCGTGTGGCAGATGATGGATGGGATATGTGCATATAATAGTACACCCCATAAATAATGTTTATTTATTTTTCTAGAATTTTATATTAACAAAAAACGGTTTGAACAATTATAACAAGTGCAAAACACTGAGTTTGAACTGGAAATGTCCGTATTGGTATAGACGGAAAGTGGGCGATCGAGATTAACTATTCCCTCTGCTCTCTGACTTAATATACTCATTAAATTTTTAATGGTATCGAGCAGTCCAGTACAATTTTAAATATATATTAATGGACTTTTATAAGAGAAAGAAACACTTATTGAAGTTAGGTACGAGAGAATTCCATATAAACATTTTGTTCTAGAGAATAAAGTTAATTATGTTTGCGTTGTTTAATCTTCTAAGCATTCGTAACATGCAATATAGAAATACACTTCGTAACTACACATTTTGTAAAAATAAATAATCCGTTGCGTTTGCCATCATACCACATGTTATTATGTTAGCTAGATGCCTGAAGTAAATACCAAGTTTAAGAGCATATTCTGCGTTTTGTTTCAGTTCTTTTGTGTGTGTCAGGAACACATGTAAAATCATTCAGTTACACACACACACGCATATATTCATATGGATATGTATGGTTATTTACAAAAAAGAAAAGCATTTCCCAAGGGATATATTGCTGCCTTGAACGGCGTATACTTCACTTTACAGGCACAGCAGTAGCCGTCAAAAACATGTGATTTTACTCCGGCATCATTTTCATCTGTGGCTTAAACTAAAAAAAAAAAAGAAAGAAAAGGAAACAACAGGAGTAGAAATTTTGTTCATGAATAGAACGGAATTACAAAGTATCGTTATATGTTTTATACTTCCTTGTATCCTTGTTTGTTTTCGCAAATATCTGTATTTTAAAATCCAGTGAGTACCGATTTAACGTAATCAGAGGAACTTACAAAATGCTTTCGATGTTGGTGATCAAGTCTTCCACAATCCCGTTTTTGTAGAAGCTCCTAGCTTCTAACAGAAATTTAATAAAATCACTGATACACTGCTGCTAAGAATGAATTCTTTCTTATTTTAGTGACTTTCAATGATGAGGAAGAGGTTAGGTCTTGGGTTTCCAATCTATTTTTCCGAATTCTAATGAAAGTTCAAGAACAGGATGCAAGGAATACAAAGAAATTAATCAGGAATCGGTTATTAATCATAATGGATGGATGAAAGCGAAAATAGTGTAAGTCGTGTGTCTAGTGACTCTACTAGACTCCTCCCGTGGGGGTATTAGCAACAATTCTCGAGCGCAAGCCCCCCAACTTTAATTTTTAATGGTAATAATCGATAGAAACCGTGCAAAACTTCATTCATACACTGAGAAAAACGATTATATTGACAGTAATGTAAATGTAACATTTTCAGTATTACGTAGGTTGCATACGTAAATACGTACAGAACACACGTAATATGTAAAAAAACCTACGTTTAATGTAGTTGGCGGTTAGTGGCGGCTGCATTACAAGTAATGACGAGTGGGAAAAGTCCTTATTCTGGATGTTCTCTATGTATTCATGTTGTTCTTTCATGTCACAATTTTTGGCCGTACGGAACATCCTGCTGACTGGTAAAACGAATAAAGTGACGTCATGTAGGAACACAGCCAAGCAGGATGTGATCTCCTGCCAGGAGTGAAAGAAAGATAAGTCAGTATATACGTGACAATTTCCTACGTAATAGCAGGAGCTGTCTGAAGTAACGCTATAATGCTGGAAACATGATTTGCAGGACAGTGCTGGTATCAACTGTCCACAAAGATGGAATGTGCGTACGTTAACAGTGGAAATAGAATTTGCATACAAATACAGCGGGAGACACATTCTAGCACGACAGAACAGAGCTCCTATGTACTTTTCCTTTGTTTCGTTCGGAACGTTGTGGTGGTTTGAGCGGCTGACGAGTGTTGAAATCAACCGAGTAATTTACCAAATTTTACCTTGTATGCTATGTTCCCAAGACTCGTTGATAGATGGCAATACTGTATCTGGTTTTTTATACTGCTCTTATTCAATATTACGTTGTGTGAGTTTTGATCACTTTAATTGTTTTCCAGATATAAATTAAAACACATTTGTATAATACTAATGATATATTTTACGATAAATATTTAAACATCATCCATTATTTCCGTCTGGTACATCTACAGATTCTAGAGGTCACTCGTGTACATGATGTACGTACCGTCTTGCCAGGCAGGAGGGAACCTACAACCAGGACAGATGGTCCGTCAGTACGTAAGGAGCACTCCTCTTTACGAGCCTGGGCTGCCCTACAGAAAAAAACGACGGCGACTACATACTGGCATGTTTGTGCAAATTACTTAATGAGGTCATAGCACCAGCAGTACTCCTGCCAAGCAGGACCCAAAAGCATTTTACACAATACATGCCCCATAATGTTGTTTGCTACGTCTGTATGACTATACGGAAGCGCAAGATTTAAGGACTCCACGTACAAATTTAAGGACGTTCCGTCCTTAAATCTTAGGAAAAGTTTTCTCTGTGCACCCTCACAATTTTGACTTTACACTTCCCCAAACTGAAAATCCTCGCAGAATCCCTGCGTGTGTCGTTTATTTTAAGAATGCTTTATTATATTACTTATATAAATAATTCCTCGGATTATTTTCAATATTGGTATTCATAAACAATGCTCACAAAGTGCCATTATATATAACTAAATGGCATTTTGAAATATATAAAATAAATTTTAAGGACGGTAACAGCACTATGGCTTACGCCCGTCCCGATTTTGAACTAGGTAAAGCTAAATTTTTATGAAACAAAACATTCGTAGTTGGTTTTGTGAAATATGCTATTACTCTGATCAAATAACATATTGATGGGATATGATCCAAACCTTTTAAAGTGAAACAAATGAATCAGCTTTGCCCTACCAGATGTTCTTTTTGTGTAGGTGGTACGTTGGCAGTGTACCAAACCTACAGTCGTTTATTCTGGCTTTCGAAACCAGTCTGCGACTCCGTAATCTATGGAAACATATGTTTTGCAAAACTGAATGTTAAATTGCGTTATTTCAACGTGTATTTCGTAGCTTTATACTGAACTTGTGAAAGTCGAGTAAATGCGTTAAAATAAAGTGGTTTGTCATGTTGTTTTATTACAAGAAAGAGAGGATGTTAGTACATTGCTTATAATAGATTCTATAGATAGTTTTCGATTCTTGATTTATACACAATTTCTAAGGAAGTGCAACTGTAAGTAAGTTCGTGGCTGTGTAAACTTATAACCTGTGGTTTATCCTTAATTTTCAAATTAGGGGTGCAAGAATTGAATGTTATTTATGTCCTTTAAGCATCTTTAGATCAAGCCGCAATACGGTAAGAAGCAAAGATAACCAGGACCTATCTTAAAGATAGCATCTCGGATTTTGCTTTCTGTGAGGAAGTCCTGGGTAAACCTTAGGGGGAACGATGGCCACTGGATTTGAACCAATTTGAATGTAAAACGAACATTCCAGAAATTAATCTACGGTACTTCGGTTAAGGGTGTGAGTGCAAGACTAAAACTTGAGTCATAGTTGTCTAAATGGCTACAAATGAAATTGAAATTGAAATTGAAATTAATACGTCTACTTATTTCTACGTTGTATGTAACTTTTTCTTCGAATGTATTTTATATTTCAGGGGCTGTTTACATTAAGGGATACTAAGAGATGTTTGAATAGTGCCTATAAACCACCTGTTATAATATATCTAAATACTATTTTGAAATGGGTAAACTAAGTTACTTTACTTTGTCGTTGAAGAAAATAAAGTTTTGTAGCCTCTTAGAAGATAGGAAGGTCAGGTCAGGAAGATTTATCGTGCTAATAAAGATAACTACACATTAACTCAATTATTTGTTTCATACTTAAGACATGAAAATAAGAAATGTCACAAAATATTATGAGTTAAAGAAAACTCTTTTATCAAATAAAGACAACGAATTAGTATGTTGTCTATTTTTTCTACTAGACATTCTGAGTACAATTTGTTTTGATACTTTGGACTGATTAGATTAGGCTTGACCAGCGGTTCTCAAAGTATGCTCCGCAGGGCCCTGGGGCTCCGTGAATGTTCCACCGGGGCTCCGCGACACTGTCTCTGAAAAAATCCTGGTATCAACAGGAAAGTTTCTCAAGTAATTGATGAACTGCTTTTCTTTTGCTATGCAGTGACATACATACTTCATTTAAATCATGTCTTAATGTTACTCAGCGATATTTGCCAACTTCAGAAAAGTAAAAGTTGCATCGAGCCAATCTGATTGTCAATGCATCCATTTAACCTCTTAAAATAGCAAGTAGATAGAAAACACCACCATACAGAAGAAGTGGCGATAGTAAGAGCGTAACGAATTTTGACAATCATCGGTATTAGTGTTGGCTGGAAACATGCTCTCTAATATCGCTTTAAATGTTAACAGCAGGAAATCGATGAATGTGGTTTGCTGCAAAGTACAAGATCAAACGGAGTCAGAGAGTTTGTTCACTTAGAAAGTACTCTCGAGACAACGGATACGGCTTTTCTGGAAGCACGTGCCATCTATAGACCCCTTGTTTTGTTGTTTATTGTTCAGCCTAGTTCCCTAGATATTTAGGTAATTTAGCTCTCCCACATTTTTTTAAGCAAAGACATGGATCGGGAAAATCACCAACACCGACATACACGTGCACAGGAGGGAGTCATCTGAAACTGTTATGGATTTATGGCTTCGCCAAGAATTTGGGTCCGTTTTCGTCTCCTGTGTGGTGATAATTTCTTGACCTTTTTAGAAACATAACTCTTTCCCGAAGCTTATCAATGGTTCTGGAAGCAATACAATACAACCAGAACCCAAATTTAGCACAAAAGTCTATTATAATTCTACTTCCCTTTGTTAGTAAGAATCTGTGAGAGACTTGTTTTTCAACCTGTTTCCACAGAAACGAAGCAGCACATCAGACTTGATGCTGAACCTCACATTTAACTTCAAACGTCTTCCGTAAAGGCAGACGTAAAAGAATGTTTCTCAGCTAGGAAACAACTGCATTTGTCCCATTGAGATGATTAAATAAATATCTATATATCAGGAAATATCGTCGCACACATGTGTGTTTTCTTTTCTTTTTCGTGATTATTGTTCTTTTCACGAAGAATACTAAAATATTAGGAAAACTGAAAGTCTTCATTTTACTGCTGATTGAAACCAATCTCTATCTGTAATGAATTTACGCACTGGGTATGTGTGGTTTTCTTTAATTCTATTTCCTGAGCTGAATTTGCAACTTTGACCTAACCGTTACATCTAAGGGATGACGTCCCTACCTAAGAGCCCTCCTCGCTTCCGTTCTAATTTTTAATCATTTTTCAAAATATTTCAGAATCTAAGAGCATTATCATAAGTTTTAGAACATAGCACAACTAACAAATTACTACGAAATACAATGGTCAAGAATCTAGAGATCTTGTCCATTGATAAGTGATACGTTCTCAAAGATTGTAACGTCATTATTTAATTGAAGTCTCAGTACTCACCAATCGGCAAGATCTCGACATCGCTGTCAATTGTATTTCATAGTAATTTGTAAGTATTAGTGCGTTATGTTCTAATATTTTTGATCATGCTCTTAATTTTTTTTAAAAATATTTAGAAAAATGGGAGTAGGAGCGAGAGGGAGAAAAATGGTATTGGGAAAAAAGTGAGAGCGAGCGCGAATTTATTAATTTGTTTTAGACCTCTAGGAATCTAAGACTCAGGCCGGGATAGGAAAGGGGAAAGAATTTGGGAAGATGTTGACGAGGGCCTATGCTGAAGTTGCCATCCCGGCATTTATCTGGTGTGACTGACGGAAACCCCTGGAAAAACCTCAGTCAGGGTGGTCGGCCACTGAGATCGAACCGTTGACCTCCCGCAAATACTTTTACCACTGAGCTACGGCGGCTCGGTAGAAAGGGGGATATAGGAGGAGGGTCCTTAATCACTCTTTCGAAATTAAGAGATTGGAAAATAGTGGTCAATGTCATAATTGACCATCCCGACATTCACTTGATCGACTTAGTAATAACATGGAAAAGCTGTCAGGATGGTTGGCAACAGGGTTCAATCTCGTGTGCATTCCGATGATTGATCCGAAGTCCGCGACGTTACCAAGTGAACCACGAGGTTTGAGCCATTCTCTCGTATGTGAACCGAATTTTTTACACTATCTAATCTAGAAGAATTGGATATAGCAAAATAAGTTGGAGCTTCGCAGCTTCGTATTTGGGTTAAAATGGTTCCGTGGCCAAAAAGTTTGAGAACCACTGAGCTAGGCAATAAACAGAAACACCAACCCCACTCATCAACATAAATTACATATACAGTCACGGGCACAGTACTGTACATACGACGTACATCATCACTTTGCCTTTGAACATAAATACGTATCTCGTTTACTGGGGGGGGAAATAAGTGTTTCCATTTGTGATATCACTTTGTATGACTTATATATGTTTTCCTCCTTAAAATATATTTGAAAGTGCAGTTTCCGTTCGTCTACTTAACACAAAACTGTCAGAAATTAACTTGCATCACTTGGCCTTTCCGCCTATACATATAAGACTTGTTTTAGAGCAAGTTATTCTTATGAGATCGAAAAGATTTTAATGATAATATTTTCAATATGCCATAAATAATATTAAATCTAATGACGTCAAAAGAACAAAATTGTTTTAAAGAATCCCAGTAGCATACACGTTGATAAAACCGTTTAATGTCCGCCTTTTTTTACGGTTTTATCAACGTTCAATGAACGTGTATGCTACTGGGGTACCCACTGGATCGACATTAGAAGTATAGTATTCAGTGAAAGGAAATCTCTGAAAGAAATCTCTTAAAGGGAAGGACACACGCTCTGTGGTTACTGAATTTAACTGAAAAGTACAAACAGGTTAAATTATATAGTTTTAAACTTTAGAAACAAGTTTAAAATGAAAACTATATACAATAAATGTACCAAATATCTTCAAGAATTCTAAGAATTTGTATTAGGGGTTAGTATTTACAAACATACTATATTAGCGTTAAAATGAAGGAAAAAACACAGTTATATTCTGAAAGATTCACTAGTACCAAAGTTGGAATGGACTATATACTCAGGCTTGAACTGTTAGAAGTAAAACGTTTAAAATGAAATGTGATTAACAGATTTAAACGGTATCTTTAGGATATTTTAAATATATTTTATTAATTGCTCTTGAAAGATATCTTTAAAGCACCTGTTCAAAATTAAGCTCATGAAAAGTATATTTCCCAGCATTCTTCTTGACATTTTTCTAATTACAATAAACGAATAATGTCTCCCACTAAACTCTGTATATATAGAACTGGTGAAAAGTTTCCTTTTGGTTTTTTGCTTTTGCAATGTTGAGCAGGAAAAGTTGCTTAAAGAAATGATGAAAGTTTTTCTTCTACATGTTTATTGTTTTCTCATGAAATAATTACTCTACTAAAGTTCCTTTAGAATTTTGCAGAGTAAATAGATATAGAATTTCAAACTTTAAATTATTTATCGATCAGATAAAGAAGAAAAAAAATATTCTGTGAATGTTCCAGAAGGGTACCGTAACTTAAGAATTTTTGATCGAGAAACTCAACAAAGCTATCTAAATTGAAATTTTTATATAACATTCCAAGTACTCTGAAAGAGAAAAAGACAAAGAAATCGGCAGTTACCTCTCTGAATTGGTAATGTATGCTTATTTAGTCATTTGTTATTAAAATCCCTAACGAGATGGCGACATTTGGAGAACGAGACCTAAATAAAGTGGCTTCCAAACCCCTCCGCTCAGTGATACGTGCGGAATTCAAGCCTCTGACTACGTGCACAGAAAGAAAGCTTTTCGTATGTGCTTTTAAGACGTTATAGAATGGTAATCAAATGTTTGAACATAAGCAAATTGTTAAAAGCATTTATTGCTTATCATAGGATTCATTATCTAGTATCTTACCCATTCTTGAAAATTGTAATATTTTCCTTTATCTTTTCCACAATTACAGGGAAAGAAGGAATGATGTCTTGCAGCTAACCACTAGGACAGTTTCAATTCAAAAGCGCAGTAATACAGAAGAAATGGCTGTTTTACAGTATTAAATACACGGGAGTAAATGGGAGAATTGGAAACGTGAAATCAGCTGTCTTGGACAATCATTCCCTTCTTTTCCTGTACTTTTCAATTTTCAAAACCCAAAACATGATAGAATTATCGTAGAGAAGAGAGATAATGATTAACAGACTTACTGATTTCGCTTCTGGACTAACTAATTTCGATATCTGATATCGCTTTAAAAAAATTGATAAGAAAATTTAAATGCAATTATTATCTAATTAATTGACTGTATCTGTACTGATCACCTGAAATAACACTGAGTTACAAGTTTTTCAACCTTTTTCTTTCCTAAAAAACTTGATGCAAGTGTCTTAGTATTAGTATGACTGATCACTACAGTAAAATCCGTATCTTTCTATCGGGCTTAGATTGTGACAAATAGTCTAACCAATAATGTGACGTGTAAGTGACATAAAAATACCAATAATGTGACGTTAAAGCAACAGTGACTTTTATAGGCAAATCATGGGCAGAGCGAATGACATTGAGGCATGTGTGCCCCTCAACCAAGCTCTTAAGATTTACTGCACATGACTTACATCTGTGAAGCTCACATTTTGTCTTTATATCAACCTTACAAGGAAAGTCAACTAGATCATATCGAAACATACCCTGAAAATTCGCTAGAAGGATCTACGTCCCATAACAAAGATTGTATATATATTTTAAAAATCTGTGCAATTCAACTACAAGATCCGAGATAGGAGCTGGATGTTCCTACACAAATATTTGGTACAATGTGTACTTTTTGTATGATTTCATCAACAGAAATCACTCCTTCTTCACTTCGGTCGTAGACTGAAACATTGGTGAGTTGTAGCGTCTACTCCGACATCGTAGCACTACACCACTACACTCCAGTACTACCAACTGCAGATAGGAATATACCCCAATCTTTCTGAAATTTCCCTCTTTTTCTCACAATTTCCCGTTTTCCCTCAAAATTGAATCATGATGCAGAAAAACAAATTCTGTTCTCGAATTTAACAATAGAAAAGCATTAGCTCAAAAAAAAAAAAAAAATCTGTGTAACTCAATGTAATTACATTTTACTTAAGAACAAGAGAATTTTATATTAATGGAAATTACTAAACTGGAATGAAATGTTTGCTTAAATTACTGTTTGCGATAAGAAGAACATTGTTAACTCGTCACTTTGCTCATCATATATTGAACAAACTCTGTAGTCATTTGTTCCAAGACGGCCTACAGTACAAAGATGGCCCCCTTGACATTCATGGTACCTTTACACGTGAGTGACATTGTTAAAGTCACTGTATTTGACGATTTCAGCATCAGCTAGCTGTCTTTACTTTAAGCTGGTGCAAGAGATAGAGTTGCTGTGTCACATAAAATAAACACATCGTTCACAAATCCAAAAGCATGTGTCAAATTTAAGATTAATTTTTGGTCTGATCTAAAATCAGTTTCTTAACAGCTTGTCAGAAGCATTGTATTTTAGTAATCTTCATTTCAGAATCTTCATTTAGTAAGCTTGTCAGAAGCATTGGCCCATTACATTTCATGTGTGCGCCTTGAGTTTCGAGGAATGTGAAAATTAGTGAAGTTTGCACCTGACAGGAGCTGGTCTGAAAAGAATACATCTGTGATGCGAGGAAAGGGTAGAAGAAGTACGGACATCAATCGGAGATTGGAATTAGGAAAGAGGCCGCTCACAAAAGTTTTTTTCTTTTTAAAAAAGAGTTACAGATTTCTGTGACAAGTGTAATGTATATTATTATAAATAGATAGATGAAATTATTAGTTTCAGTGCAAGAACTGTCAACAGTGGATTCATGAGGATTGTTTCAGATATATGGTGTTGAGTGATAAATATAATGTTTGTATTAGGAACCAATAGGTTTAACCAATGATTGCTTCTTGTAGGTTTCATCCGCTGTTTTCAAACAAGGTCCTAATTATGTCATCTCATGATATTATTTCTGTAGCAATGTTTATTTAATACTTTGTTAAGACAAATAGACTGTGCAAGTTGTGATATGTTCTAGTTTTCTTAATCATATTTCTGTTCCAATATTTAGGTACCGTAATATTTTATTATTTAAAAAGTACACTAAAAGGGACATCTTTGCACAGGGCTGTACGAAAGCGGCCTACTTTGTACACGTTATCATTCGTTTTAAATCTGTCATGAATGTACGTGATAAATAAAACATTATGCTGCGCTGTAAAGGTAAGATATCAATGCAATAAACAGTAGCTTTGAAGTGTAGTATATCTGTCAGTTGAGTTTCACAAAAATATGCTTAAGGGGGCCCATCTTTCTAATTTCTTCCTCTTGCATACATTATCCCTTGCATACGCAGCAGTACCTCCTATAAGGTCGGGTGACTCCATTACAAACATATATACACTTCTTTTATTTGTCTGGGTTGTCATTTCCAAACTAATATAATTTTTACTTTCAGCTTAAAATACCAAATCCGACGCCTTAGCCGGAGTAATTAAAATAATATAAGATAATCTGGGGGTACTCGGGAGCGTTACAATTTCTTCATATTTCTTTCTTTTCAAAATGCAAAGAAACCATTTCAAAGTTAGATACTAATTTATTCCTAAACGCAGTAAATAACTTGAATCGATTATGTTAGTCAAATCTCCAGAATGCACTACTACATGAACGAAGAAAAATGACGGAATAGGTCTTTACACTAACCCTCAGACTTGTGCCAGAGAACTGTTTAATAAATATGGTATACATTCGGCTCGTTCACTTTAGGTGCACTTCTTCAAGCCCCTTTCAACATGGAACACTCTGTTCACATTTGAGTAGGCTAAAATCATAACTCACATGTTCCAAAATGTTAAATTTTGGGAAATCGCAAAAAAAAAAAAAACTAATATACTGTTTCGCTCATCTATTTCTTGCAAGGAGAATGGTGGTTCTGACGGAAATGAGGCTCAGAAACTCAATTTTACTCTCAAAATGTGGGATTAAGTAGTAGTAGTAGTTTTATTCACGCCTAAAATCTGGAACTTGTGAGTTTTGATTCTAACACAGGGAATATGTGAGTTTTGATACTGAGCGTGAGTTAACTTCAAACTTTTTGGGTACAAAAGCAAGGCAATCACTGTCAGAAATTAAGTAGAAGCGTCGGCATTCATTCTTTATTCTAAATGAAATAAAATGTGTTATGAATAAAATAAAATAAGATTATAACGTGTGTTCACATGAAACACGCAATACTGAAAAAGGGTACAGAGTTTGAACTACGTCGGAGGTATCTCCTTCAATAGGCTGGCATAACTCAGCGTCTTGGATTAATGATTCTGCATTATAGATCGGAGGCTCACGTAAAACTATAGATCTGGCTGTTGCTTCCAACACACACCAAATGAGCTGATATCAGATTCTCCACATCCTTCAGCTTTTGCTCGGGTAGGTTGTTCCTCGGTGCTACTACTTCAGGATTTAATGTTAGCACATTTTTCTTTGCTTTCAGTATAGATTTATACTTTCCTTTATCCATTCGGTATGCTGGTTCCCCTCTTGTGAACTCTTTTCTGACAGGAGTTTCCTTACCAATAACTTACACTTAGATAACTGTCATTCAGTCACTCTCCGCTCGTCACAGTAGCAGCAAAACAACACTAAACAGAATTAAGCAACATCCCCCTTTCATACAAACAAGAAACATGGCGGCTGTGCGCTGATAATGAAACTCTGCTATTGACTGACACGAATTTAGAATCAATATTCTCATGATCCCGTAAAATATATGAGTTTTGACACTCACCATCAACTTAACACTCAATTTTGAAGCAGAATTTGTGCGTTTAAGGACGAACTGATTTCATATGTAAATAGTCCGTATTTAGTACTATCAGAATCTACAGTTATCACAATTTGCCATTTTTTGGAACTTGTGAGTTTTGATCCTACCTAGCCTACTCATTTAATCTACTCCGCTTCCTGTTTTCATTATCTTTATATTCTACTGAGTTACCTTATAATGATCTTCTATGATATCAAACTACAATATTTTGGAAGAATTTAATGGGCACTGGAGAAACTGTAGCTAATATTTAACCAATCCTCTCGTAGGTCTCAAAAGTGTTCTTCACATTAAAAAAAAAGTATTCTTGTATGTTTTTCGGAAAGTTTCCAATTATGGATCTGAATTATGAATATCTCTATTTTTCAATTGGATTTCCTGTATTTCAAATGAGTAATCTATGATGAATTTGGTTTTGGTTTTACCATGCTACTCATCGACAATCCTCCAAAGTCTAGTTAATGTCCACGAACTCAGAGCAAGTACAGAAACTTTGAGGTTGTTTAGGAACGCAAGCGAATTACTTTATTCTACAATCCATAACAGGCAGGGAACGATGTATTGGAGTGCTGACGATAAGGTATTACAATGTTGTTAATTTGTGCTTCGATAGTTCATGGACTATGATTAACTCCTAACTTGGAAATGTAGCAATCTATGTTTCGAACATGATTTCAATGGAACTATTTGTTAAAATACAACAAATACCCTTAGCAACACAGGATATCGGCCTTAAAATGGGCTAAACATGATCTAGATTGGTGTTACTGGGACAGTATTGGGTCGATATTGACCCGATATTCTGTGCTACTAGGGACATGTATGATGAAGTTCTAGGAACTATCGTCACTTAGATCTGAACTTTAGAGAATAAGTGCATTATCTATCTAAACGAAAACCTTTCTAGTATTACATTGGTCGTGCTGGATGTATCACATTTAATTTGAATTTTTATGGCCTTTAGGCATCTAAGGCTCAGGCTGATATAGAGAAGCGGAAAGGATTAGGGAAGGTGTCGACCAGGGCCTATGTTGAAAGTACCATCCTAGCATTTGCTTGGTGTGGCTGAGGAAAAACCTCAACTACGATGGTCGGCCGCTGGATCGAACCCACCGACCTCCCGAATGCTACGCCAACGCTCTACCACTGAGTTACGGTGGCTCGGTATGTATTACATTTAGTTCACCAGAAAGACCCGATAGCAGCTTGTGATATTTTCTATGGAGATGTTTGAAAGGCAATATTTCATTCCTTCTTTTCTTGTAATTGTTAATTTAGATATCTTGAAACAATAGGTTTTGTGAAAATTCATGAAGCTATGTTAAAGTATGTTTGGTAAAACTTCCACTACCGCTTGTGATTGAAGGTGTATCGATAAGATATCGGAAACTATAGCAGTTTCAGAACTTAACTGCACAACTGTATCATGAAAATGTCAATATTTTAAGCATCTTGTTAATACATTAAAACTGTTTATTAATTATTTCTATTGTAATTAACTTAAGTAATCTATATGATAATATATCAATGAATATCACAAAGATATTCCTTTTCTCTAACTAAATACAATGTATTATTGCGCTTTGTTAATACTGAATCGCTTTCCGCTTATGAACAAATTACTCAAAAAGAAAGAGAGGGGCAGAGAATGAGTTTGTGTGTGTGTGTGTGTGTGTGTGAGAGAGAGAGAGAGAGAGAAACGAAATACCATATGGCCTTGACATCGTGGAAAGCCCCAACTCGCAGTAGTGTAGCTCCAATTTATATTCGAAGAGAATTCTTCCGCATAGAAAATTAGTTTCAAGAGCAAAATGAATATTTCAGCTCCCTTTTTCGCTTTCCTGTGTATAGATGAGGGAATTATCTTCTGCGAAACTCACATATACACTCACACTCAAACATACAGAGAAAAAAAGAAAGAAAAGGGAGACAAAGAGACTAGAGTAAAAGAGATGTAACCCGAATTGGAGTAAAAGGGGACGAATAAATGAACACACATATATCGTCACTTAAATGTAGGTTCCGTACCCGTTTCATACAGATAGCACTTTACCTTAATTTAGACCAATCTTTATTACTAAGGGGGCGGGGGGATACCTTTTCCATAGAGTTTTATATTACATATGCACCTTGTACATACAATGGCATTGCAGGCACCTACATAGACACTAAGATCAATGAAGATGTGAGTACGTACATAATCCTAGTGTAACTTCAGAGCCATGCTTTTATTTCAACTATCCTCTTTATGCAAAGGAATAAAGCATTTTTACTGTAACATTGTACGGGATTTTTAATCGCATTCATAACTCATATTTTAAGCGGAATTCCTTACGAATATATATATATATATATATATATATATATATATATATATATATATAACTCGAAACATGATCAAAGCAGAATTTCAAGTGATGAAACTTGGCACGATCAAAGATAAGAGCATTTCGATTTCGTTCACATCAGGATCCACATTAACCTGAAACTAACGGATTTGGTTACGGATAATGTTTATAATATAATAAGGATCTTGAAACCGAGGATCCGGATTCGAACCTTGGGATCTGGTTCCCCTATCTGGATCTTAGAACTGGTTTAACCATTTTCTCCAGAACCGTTTAAGATCTACGGTGGTGGGTTTTCCCACCTTTAGTGCTTTAATATCGAACGTTAATGAACGCCGTCTGAACCGAACACTAGACTTTTAGCAAACGACAATCGAAGTTGTATCAGAAGAGTGTATTCAATCACAAAGTTTATGACTGAGGGAGTACAACACAGATGGGATTTCCCACGTAAGAATTTGATTCCCAAGGAATTTGCATTGCGGGGTTGTCAAGTACAGAAATCGTCTCTTAAGAAGCCTTCTTCAATCATAAACTTTGCACAAAATACATTTATTGGCACGTACAACTTTGGTTGTGATTTTCTGAAGATTATATTACTATTTGTTGAGGTTTCATCTCGTATGTGGATGGTTTTAAACCAGTTTTTAAACCTAACCCACTTTTACCAGTTTGAAGAAAAAGCGTTTTAAATGCTAGAACATCATCTACATTTTACATATTTTGTTTGCGTAACTTTTGTAAATTATGTTACAGCCTATTAACTATATGCTAGCTATAAAAGTACTTGCAAAATCTAATTATCTTTTATAGATAATACATAATTATCTTTTATAGATAATACATAATTATCTTTTATAGATAATACATGGCTTTAAACCCTTCGTATGAGAGCCACTCCACATTCGGTTGCCTCTGATTGAGACTGCTTTAGCTTTAACATTTCTTTGAACATTCCATTTTCTCTGTCAGCCTGATGAGCCAACCCTTTAACTTATGATCAGTCCAACTCGTAAACTCTCTGTATAGAATGTTACCTACCAACTCTACACCGACAATTTTTGTTCAACTACTAGAAGTAAGAAGATTGAAAATCCAAACAGAGAAATATAATGTTTTGTATTAAAGTCTCACAAAACAATGATCAAGGTATTTCCTCATATAATGGAAAATTATCTTCTATTATAATTTTACCTTCAGCATTCCAACTCAAGTTACAACCCTTTACTCTCTGAATTCTCAATCTTTTTGATATTTATTATAATACGATGTAACAGAGGAGAATACTACATAAGACACCAAGATATATATACACACACACAAAAGGGAAACCACAAAGTCCTGAAGATATATAGTCTGTCACTATATTTCATGCACCTTTATTAACTTTCGCAGTGAGCTGCAAGACAAAGTATACAGAAGCTTATGAAACTCAACGTCGTAGAAGGAAGACGAAAGGATGCTGGAGAAAATAGCGCTCCTTTTGTTGTGTATGAACTTACCAGAGAACACCGTTTGCTACGAAAACACAAAATCCTGTTACTACTCTATTTTGCAGCATCCAATATCATGTTTCAGCTCACTGGAATAAGCAATTTTGAAACACTGAGTTCTCAATTAAGGTTAAAAATTAACTGAAATTTGTTTCTACCTCATGAAAGGCAATAACAACTACAACAAAAAAAAAGAAGGACTGTTTTTTATCTCTGTGTAACAAAGAGAGCGTAAAGACTGTAATACAATAAAGCTGAATTACTAGTCTCTGAGATCGAGAGATTCGAGGCATCAAGTTATCGTCCTATAGGTTCTGGATTCGAATCCCAGCTGATGCATGATTATTTGTGGATTTGAAAAGCCATGTGGTGATTTAATGTTGATGGTCCGAAGTCAGTAGTTACTGAAGGGAGACATAAAGAGCTGTTGCATGTCAGATGGCTGTATTAATTCAAATAGACGGTTACGGAGTCAGTGCAATGGTTTTCGTAGTGGCGTATCTGACATTCGTGAACCTGGTTCACTACTTGTTTGTGAAAATAGCTCCAAATTTTTGATCTCACGATGCAGGGTCAATACAGAAATGTTGAACTTCCAATGGGAATCGAACCCAGAGCTGGTCGTACTGAAGGCGAGCGTATTATCGATTAGGTCTTTCGTGTCTATATAGATCCCACGGAATGCTGAAAATAAAGCGTCGCTAGTACGCTCCTTAATATGTTAAATTCCCGTACATTCTGAAGTCAGTGTTTGATATCGTGTCATATTTTCTTAGATAACTAAATCGTGGTAATGTTGTAAAGAGTTTGTCAGATATTCTCTACATCTATAAACCATTTATGTCCTTCCTTCCATCCATCTGGCTTTATGTGTACAACAATTTCGGGAATTAAAATGACCAAACCTTTTGGTTTTTAAAGAAAGCTTAGTTATACCCTTAAGCCTGTAGATCGACCATTTCAAATTGAAAGAAAAAAGTGCTGTGCTAGGTACAAAAGTCATAAATATAAGATATGACGTTGTTGTCTCATGCAATGGAATCTCCAAAGTTCACATTTTAGTGGTAAAGTCTCGCCACAGTATTTTTACATGATATGGGTTACCCTGGCATACTCTAGAGCTAATAACGGGCCACCAAAAGTATATAGCTCACCTGATTGACTTGGTCTTGACCAGAGTTACCGGAGTGACCTGACTGATCCAGTGACATGATCTTCATCCAAATGACCAGACTGACTTTGTGATACGGTAATCCGATGACTGACTAACGCTTCAGACCACACCACTAAACTCAATCAGCGGTTATTCGCACACTCCTTATGGTATTCGTGTTCTTTCCGGAGATAAGAGAGTATATTTATATCGTATTACTACTGTTAGCAACTTTTCGGCATCCATTTTTTTTCTTGCTTTGGGAATAAAACTCCTCTCTCTGTCACCTCTTGAAGGACTCCAAATAAGCTGCACAATAACCTACTAACATTTTGCTGAAAGTTCACAAGTTATTACTATTATTATTTACTAAAAATACCATCATTGTCCACTTGATTTGTCTTGAATTCTGCAATGCGCTGGTTAATGGTTTATATTTCTAGAATTCCTTTAGAGCCGTCTCTAAAAATAGAATAGAATAGAATAGAATCGTCTTTATTATAGTGGGCGTGTTTCGGCCTCGAGGTATTATAGTCTCATTTCATTTCAAGACCGAAACACGCCCACTATAATAAAGACGATTCTATTCTACTATTCTATTCTATTCTATTTCTAGAGCTTCGGCAAGTACAGCTTCCTGCAACAAAGGAAGAAGAAGACAGTAATCTCTATTGAAGGTAAGGCTGTTCGATTCACTTTAGAACCTGCACCTATTAAACAATCGAAATTTTGCAATAGCGAAGTATCGATACCGCGAGAAAATTGTAAATTTTGTATTTTTGGCCCATTTTAGAAACTAATGACTTCGGCCCGTCTCGAGTTCATTAGCTGTTAAGTCTCTAAAATTCACAAACAAACGTCCATGTACTAGTCGGGATTCGAGTCCGGGACTTTCGTGATATTAGAAACTCTGTACCTAATATCGATATTGAATTATATTTTACTATAACCTGTATTCTATTTCGATAAAAGTTTTGGATATGAACGATATTGTATTTCTAACGATTTCTTTTAAATGAATAGTATTCTTTTTCTAAAGATTTTCTTAGATATCAAGGATATTCAATTTTGAATGACCTTTCGATATGAATGGTACGTAATATTTTAGATTTCATCGTTCGATATATCGGTCGCTCTTCGATCCGCTAGTGATATCGATTTCAGATATCATATCTCTAATTCGAAAGTACATTTCGGCATTCAATAGTTATTAATGGTTTTCTAATTAGAACATCGAAAAAAAGGACATTTCCGAGAATTTTTGTAACTTAAAAAGACAGGACCTAATTCTGAATAAATCATTTAGCACCAAAAGAATTGCAAACACCGAAACAGTAAATGAATTTCTAGTTTTTGAGAAAAAAAGGACAAAAAAAAAGCAGAACGATACGAAGTATTAAAGACTGCTAAACTCTGTGATTAATGTCTGCAAACGCTTCTCTTATTTTTCTGACACAAATACAAATTGTTTCTGTGCAATGTAACAAGCAAAAGAATGACCAGCATTTACAAAACGAAAACCCTTCAGTGACTTGAGCAAATGACCCTAACAGAGGCTACCTAATATTTCACTGCGCAATGCTACAAGTTCATTCTGTCATCGTTTCTCAGAGAAGAGAACATTCCCGAGTTTATGAAATTCTCTCTCTTGTTAGAGCGCTTTCGAAAGTTTTATGAGGGTCGGTAGGTGAAAAGTTGTCAGTGCTAGCGAAGCATATTGTTGACATCCATCAACTAAAGGTAACAAAGGAGATTAACAATGATTAATATCAGCTTATTTTAGTCATTATAGAATAGACATATTCAGTCTTGAAAATAATCTCTGAATTATTCATTTCAACATTTCTTTACTTATCATACACTTAATTTTAGTTCCGTCTTGTCTGATCATATTTTGAATTTATATTTTATTGGAACATTTTTTTTATGTACGCCCCCAATAGAACTACTAGGATGACGTCCCTAGGTAAGCAAATCTCTGAAGAGAGAAGAATTGGGAATATCGGGATGTTACTACATAGATACCATACATGGATTTGTCTGGAGAGATTGAGGAGAAATATGGAAAATTTTAGTCCAAAGTGGAGACATCAGGATTAAAGTACTGAGTTACTAGTTTGAAGGAATAAAGAAAATCAGTGTCATACAGGAAATGTCTTGTTAGGTAATCAACCTGAAAACTTCAAATAAAAAATAGAACAAAATTTAATTTCTTTCGATTTGGAACAATTTGCAAAGGAAATATTTTTATATTTAGTAAGATTTCGCAACTATCGTGCCTAATTGTTGCAGGATTCAATAATCAACTTTGTATATCAAGCATTTCAGAGAAAACTACTGAGTGTAGACAATAGAAACACATTATTTTTTAATAAAAGTGAATGTAGCAAATTCTGCTATTCTATTTATATAACTAGTATCGCACAGAAAATTTGTGTGGAGGTTGCCCAACTTTGACGTGGAAAGAGTACTTAATTTTTTGCTGAAAATGTAATTTAATTTAAACAAATTAATAGAAAAAATGTTTTTGTTTTTTTAAAAAAAAGAGTACTGCTCTTACTAAAAACACTTTAATTGTTTCCGACAAATTGCTTTAACGAGCTAAATTAAGCTTTTGACACAAAATTAAAGCTTATTTTGAAATTAAAATAGAAGGATCTTTGCAACACGTTTATCCAACTCCTAACAGGTTATTAAGTATCCTATCCAGGAAAGCTGGAAGGGCAAAATATATATACCATTTTCTCGAAACGTATTAAATTATATTATGTGAAAACTACATATAATTTAATTGATATAGCAAAATAATATGAATTATTTTTAAGAATACAATTCCTTCATTCTTTATAGTAGTCGATATAGGGCTGTTCAAACATTTGTCGCCCGCCATCTTAAAAAATGATCGCCATTTTGTTCCACGCGAAGATTGTTTTTTTTTCAACACTAAATATACTTTTGCTCAAGATATACTTCTCATGTGGTGAAAGTTAAATATTTTCATTCAGAAGTGAAGCATCTCCTTAATTTGGGATATCTACCGATTTAACTAAACCCAAAATCTGCACAGATCAAGGAAAAATAAGGACTAACGAAATCTTGTACAAGATTACACAAAAAATATAATTCATTTAGGACAGTATAACATTGTTGATATTATATATATATATATATATATATATATATATATATATATAATACTTTCAGAAATTTAATCAGTTATTTTAGAAGGGAAACACGTCCCATATGATTAGCTGAAAACCGAAAATCCAAGCTAAAGCGGAACATTGATTTTTGTCAAATTGTGTCAGTGCCATAGTTAATATTTAAATAGCAATGCACACACCTACTGAGTAGAGCGAACTTTAAAACAATCCAATTCCGTGTCATGATATTGACGATACATTTCAGCAAACTATCAATGCATTTCGGATTTCTCATTTGGAGAACACATAATAGTGTGCACAACTATCCAGCCAGAGAAATCCATTTCGAATTTCTGTCTAGTATACATCTCGGATTCCTGAAGAGCAACACATGCCAGCAAAGTGTTCAGTCTGTCTTCAGTACAACAAGCACATGCTATAGAATGCAGCTGTTTTGAACATGTTCATGAAAAGATATCTTCCATGCTTATTGCATTAAAAGGTGTTCGTAGTATCTATAAATAACGGGCATAAGAAAACAATATTCAGCCCACTAATTTTGCTTATTTGAGCATATCAGCTGATAAGTAAAAATATATATAACCAAGACCGGATTCGAATCTTTCGTATACCAGAACTTACAAGTAAAGCTATTGATAGTTCAGAGCTCTTTTTCGACCAAAATTGAAAGAGTATTAAGGAAACCTCCAGAAAGCATGACTAAAAGTGCTTTCGTCTATAAAGACGGACACAATGGCCAAAAGAAAGAAAAAGCACTTATAGTGTAGTGCTATGACTGAAAACACAAGTTTATTTCTAAAACGCTTTAAAATGAAAAACAAATACACATGAATGAACACTGGGTGGAATGCACTATCAGTTACAGGGCAAGTTGATCACGGCTATCATCTTGAAGTCAACCATCTCGAATCTTGTTCGATTATTTTAAAAATGAGAATGAGTGTCGTATAATATATTGATCTGGGCTAGAATATTACCATAATACATTAGTGAAAGTCAGTTTTGCCATAAATTTACTTTTGAGAGAGATAATAAGATATGACATTAATATAAATAGTTGATTCGAAAGTCTGGAAATACTTTTATTCCTGTTGAAACAGTGCAAGAATCTTATGCATACTAATGAGGGCAGGGCACCATCTATCTATTTTACAAAATCAACTGAGAGTCAATATTTCAAACTACAAGACGCGACCATGAAGAACATACCTTCCAACAAATAGCGCCTTTCACCCAGTGCCAATTACTATGTATTTGCTTTCCATTTCTTTAAGTAATTTAAGGATATAAGGGTATTTCCATTCTTTTTGACCACTCTCCACGGGAAAGAACCTGACTTTTATATCATCGATATATTCCAAAGCAATTTCCCTCGAGTAGCCAAAATTTGTACGCGCAAATACTTTGACAAGATAACCATGACGGAAGGAAAAGCCTCATCAGTATGTTTGCTTCTTAGATCTTTCACGTATTAGTGTCAAACTTCAAAGAAAATTATTGAATTTCAGTAGTCAATATATCTCGGAAATTCCATTACATTTTTATGTATGTGTATTCAGCGTATGTGTGCGCGCAAGAGAGAGAGAGAGAGAGAGAAAGAAAGAGAGATACGGACAGATAGATAGATAGAGGGAGAGAGAGACAGACAGACATAGAAAGGAAAATATCACGCGGGAAAAGAATGAAATATTGTTAGCATTGAACATAAATGATCGTTTAATTATGGTTCAGGAAAGAGATTGTCGTTCCTGTGTGACTACTGGAAGCAAATAATGTCGATAATACAATATAACATGTAAGTTTATGCAGATAGTCACTATACATTAATTAACATATAATAATTACGACAAGTTGAAATAACTTGGGATAAAACTGAAGATAAT
The DNA here is from genome assembly GCA_022664845.1 of Lepisma saccharinum. NCBI lineage: Eukaryota > Metazoa > Arthropoda > Insecta > Zygentoma > Lepismatidae > Lepisma > Lepisma saccharinum. The sequence continues at coordinate 52,880 of JAGDQP010004362.1, forward strand.
TCTGATTATTTTTATTTTTAGTTAATGATGTTCATTCGAGTTCTTATTGCAAGTCATAAAAATCCATCATCGTTTAAGAATGTAGGTAAAGAAGACGAGGTAATTCTGAACATGAGAGTTGAACAATAGAAGTAACCCGCAGCTGTTGCTAAGCACAAAATAGCTGATTTTTCAGTTAGTCAACTGGCAACTCTGCAAGGATGTCAAGCTAAGAGGCTCTATGATATTTAATCCACTTTAGCTCAAATTAATTTCTTTTAGAAATGGAAAATTCGAACCGAAAGCTACCATAACACGGCAATCTTCTTGGATGATGGTCTCATTCGAGAAGTGAATAGTTGCCGTTACGCTACGAGGTATCTTCTAATTTCCACATATAAAAGCTCTTTATATAAAGATGACGGTGGAAGCTTTTTGAATACCTTGGGAATTAGCCAACCGTTAGAGCGTCAGGATGGATCATATTTCCCCGAAGATGGTAGCGCGAGTTGACATGTAAAACACAGTCTCAAAGAACAAACAAGCACTGTTTTCTCTTTCTTCTTTGTTTAAGTTCTGCTTCAAACTAGTTAAAACACAAATTTTATTAACGATGAGTGGTAGTAGCCCGTTATTTCCAGTGAGGTAAAATAGAAGGTGCTTTTTGACAGAAAACTGTTGTGGTTACTTGTACACAACAAACACGGGTTAAACTAAACTCGAATCTAAGATTCATTTGGTTGATTCGTCGACACTACTTCCAATTATTTTTTCCGCTATTATACAGGGTGCTTCATAAATTCTACACCTAACTGATACGCAGAAGTTCACTGCACACTTAACTATTTAGGGAAGTCAGTGCGCACTCCTTCGTTCAACCTAGATAATATGAGTGAATCTTACCTAACTTTGTCGGCTTTACAACCAGACAAGTATGGGATGATGCCTACAGGACACGGAAAAAAATAACGAAGTGCTATCTGAGTTTTCGTAAGGAGAGTATAAGGGGTCGAGTTTTAAAATAATTATGTTAGATGCACGATAGAATCTGTACTTAAAAAGAAAGTGATCTGTATTTTTAACCAAACGTTATGTAGTTAATGTATAACAGTTTTGTCGTTATTTTTTTTTTCAAAAGCTCTAAGAAACAGCCCTCTTCGTACTTAAGATTATATGATTAAAAGTTTAACCATATATGGTCTCGTCTGAACCACGGGCGAAAGTGACTCAGTTCCATCCCAATTTTTTTCAAGACTTTAAAACTTGGAGGATATGAGTGTGTACATGGAATTTCGGAGGTTTTATAGATTTTTGAGTGCACTTTTTTAGTGTTTCTTGTGCAGAATAATTTCGCCTCAATCTTGTAAGAAGAATTCTAGGAAGATTCTGGCGAAAACGAAAGCGTCACCAATATTGTATAATACCACTGCATGTGTCATAACGGTATGTGCAGTACCTCCCAAAAGGTAGCGTAAAAATAGTGATAATATATATGCGTTTAAAATAATTTTCTTTTTATTCTTTTTGTAGATACAAAAAATGAAACGTGCTGTTGTGAAGCCCTAATGCAAATGCGAGAATGCATCCGGAATTTAAAGTATAAATTGAATGAGTGGGATGTCAATGAAGAACATTCTCTCATAGGAAGTTTCTGGAGACCCCTAAAGAAAAAGATAATTAACGTTCTAAGATCAACTATTAAAGAACGAAAAAGCTATCGCAAACTCATTCATGAAGAACTTCCAGGTGACAGACGATGTGTCAAAATATAACCTCAATACTCTTGCACAACACAATAGTTCTGAACTTTTAGATCAATTATTCCTTGGACACGTTGAACCTTAAGACGTAGAAAAAGTCATAAAAAGACTGAAACCAAAGAGATCTCATGGGCCTGATAAAGTGCCACCCTATATTATCAAGGGTTGCTCAGAGATATTGAAATATCCACCACAATTAATTTTCAATATGTCACTAGCTACCTCTGAATTAAGTACTAAATGGAAACTTGCTGATATCTGTCCCATTCCCAAATCAGGCGGTATGAGTAACGATATTAAAATTATCGTCCAATAGCTATAATATCTGCACTAGCCAAAGTGTTGGAAATTATTATACAGGAACAAATATATTCATATGTTCGCTCAGTAATTTCTCCCTTCCAACATGGCTTCTTACCAAATAAGTCGACTGTAACTAATCTTGTTGAATTCACAATTCTTTTTGCTACTCAAATAGACAATAAAGGTTAAATTGACGTAATATACACAGATTTTTCTAAAGCCTTTGATGTTATTGATCACGACATCCTTTTCAGCAAGTTTGAGTCTTTCAACTTCTCATCGACCATTTGCCAGTTGATAGGGTCTTATTTGTACCACCGTAAACACCGTGAGCGTTATAAACATATAACATCCGAGGAATTTGTTGTAAATTCTGGGATCCGCTAAGGGCGCCGATTTCTGTGTAACTTTTTTTTGGGGGGAGGCGATTAAGATATTTGTTTTCTTGCCAGATAAAGGTATAAGAAGGCACATATGATGATCTTAATACAAATTCAATTCAGATTTTGCCAATATTGTATATTCATAAAATATACATATAATAGTATACATATAATCATTATGAAGGCTTCCTCAGGCCCAGCTATTACAGAATTTAACTATGAATAACGTTAAAAAAAAGTTCATATTATGTTCAAACTAATAAGAACGAAGTTTCTGCTGTTACTAGAAAATAAACTTAAGAAATAACAGAAACTAATGTTAGTGTATGCAGAGGACTTACTCAGCTTTTCCAAATGTGGTTCTTCTTCTGTCCGACTCACACTTCCGCCGCGCTGCGTTGGACAAATATTGCTTTTCTTATTTTAATTCTCGGTTCTCTATGTCGACAGGTATGGTTCAGGAAGCTTCTGTCTCACCTAATGTGAAAAAATATTTGGACATGTTCATCAAAGAGGAAAAACAGACTGTATCACACACAAAACGTGGCCCATTTCGAAATCTCTTGCTCTTTTACGATAATTTAGATACCTTAGATAGAATGCTGTAGAAATAACTAGTACTCGATACACCTGTAAGTTAACGGGCAACGAAAGAGTAACAACTACGTAAATTAATCGCAAAAAAAAAAGAAAAATAGACAACCCCATACTACTCTCGAAAGAAATGTTCTAGGTATCCTTTTGTGTACAAGAGCACTCTGTGTGGTGTATTGAAGCAATCCACATAGTGTCAGGCAGTATGGGGAACAAAGTGAGTTGAACAACATTGGAGCTGCTCACTTTAAATTCAAATTACGTTCAGAAGGTAAAATGTACTGAGACATAGCCTAGCTTGTTGGAAAGCCATGCTCTACCGTTGGATACATCATAAAGAAACATAAAACAGAACAGTTATTGAGGATTCGTTCTGGTCAACTAAGGAAACTAACTGCCCGGAATGAAACCTACATTCTTCATTCTGTGAACAAAACTCAAAGAATTAGTGCTAAATATTTGCCTACTTCACTTGCCTAGGATATGCAAGTTAATGTTACAGATGTGTACAAAACAAAATGGGATTAAGAAGATGTGTGGCCAGAAAGGAACATATCTATACATACATATAAGAAGAAAACAGAAAGGAGTTGTGATTTTCAAAGAAATATCAATATGAGTGCCTGGAATTTTGGAAAAAGTCCTTTTTTTTTCTAGGATGAGAAGAAGATAAACTTGTATTGTAGTGATGGATATCAGGACGTGTGGTGAAAGAAGAATGAAGCTTGCAGAAAGCAGAACATTGCTTCAACTGGTAAAAATGTTGTAGAGTATGTTATGATTTGGGGTCGTGTATTTAGACTAATTACTAATGTTTGACCAGTATTCATACTCTGGATACACATCTTCTGAATCCCCTTTTTTCAATGATTTTTGGATTTTTGTGGTGTAACATTAACTTACATATCCTAGGCGAGTGAAGGAGCCAAATTTTTAGTACTAATTCTTTAAGTTTTGATCACATGCAGTTAGTTTTCTTGGTTGGTCAGAACGTATTGTATTCCGCAATAATCGCTCTGTTTTATGTTTCTTTATGATGTATCCTACGGTAAAGCATGGCTTTCCAAGTTTGGCTTGCCTGACGCAGTGTGGATTGCTTCAATACACTACGTGGACTGCTCTTGAACACAAAAGTATACCTAGAACATTTCCTTCGAGAGTAGTATTGGGTTGTCCAAATACTTTACTGTAATGAACTTACGTAGTCGTCACTCTTTTCGTTGCCTGTTACCTTACAGGTGTATCGAGTGGTAGGAATTTCTATAATATCTAAGACATCCAAATTATCATAAAAGGGCGAGAGATTTCGAAATGAGCCATGTATTACGTGTGATATAGTCTATTATTCTCTTTGTTGAACTTGTCCAAATACTTTTTTAAGCCGCTGTATTTAGTTTCCCTATCTATATGTTGTATTAGAAACTGAAAATTACGGTATTAGCGGCAAACAATAATTGCATCCAAACAGCAATTTGAATGATATATTTCCAAGTGCAAATCTACTCATACTTTTGTGTGAGTTTTTCTTGTCGCTTATTTTTCTTGTATATTTTTCATTTTCTTAAATTATGTTTGTATATGACAAAATCATCATGAATGATCCTTCTTAAGCGACAGAAAATGACGTTTTCATTTCCTGCTTTCTTTCTTTCTTTCTTTTTTTACTAAATGGTTTTCATCGATTTTATAACGAAACTCTAGAAACAAGACAAGCAATGCACGAATTAATTCCTGTAGCTAGGGAAGGGGTATTATACGTGATGTAATTTATGTAAGTACTGTAGCACACGAGTTTCGGAGAGGGAGATCAACGAAACGAAATAGATTTGCCAAAGGGAGATAAGTTTAGTAGAAAGGAAAGAGGAATGACCATGTACTGTAGAAATAGGAGAATCTACTTCACCTTATCATTTGGGCCCCCCATTAGGTAAGCCCACTTCAACCTGGGGGGACTGACCCCCAAAGCAACCCCTCGGGATCGGCGCCCTTGGGTGCCCCAAGGATCGAACCTTGGACCTCTTTTGATTTTTGTTATTTGTAAATGACTTGCCCGCTGTAATAACATCCTCCAACAAGCTATTGTTCGCAGATGATTTAAAAATCTGTTGCTCTGAATTAGATGCGCTCTCCTTACAAAATGATATCAATGTAGTCTAGAACTGGTCCAAAACAAACATGTTGTTATTAAACATTTCAAAATGTAGTGTAATGGCTTATACTAGAAAAAGGAACTATTTGAAATTTGAATACAGTATCAGTGAAACACCACTAGTCCGGGTAGATTCTATCACCGATCTTGGTGTGACCATAAAGTCCAACCTCTGATATACACATTAAGCGTATTATTAGTGACGCTTTTAGGAATCTCAGATTTATAATGAGACAAGGAAGCGACTTCTCGAATATTGATGTCTTAAAAACTTTATATACAGCGTATGTTCGGTCGAAGTTAGAATATGCTGCAGTAGTATGGCATCCTAATAGAAAGAACACTCTGCAAATCGAAATTATACAATCTAAATTTGTTCGCTTTTTAACATACAAAGAAATCGGAATATATCATAAATTCGAAAACGACTTGGATCTAGTAAACAAGCACTTATTCCAATATCTGGAAAACAAAAGAGTTAATTTTCTACTATCTTTCCTACACAAACTAGCACATAGTAAAATTCACTCAGAAAAAAATTATTATCCGAAACAAGGTTGCACGTCCCGCAAAGAGTTACTCGACCTCGTAATGCAGTCTTCGACCTCCCACCCCAAAGGACCAATGTATTAGATGTATCGCCTATTAAGAGAATGTGCTCATTATATAATTGTATTCTTAAAACATGTCCAGAGTTAGACATATTTAATGTAAATACGAGTGAATTATTCATTGTTATATAAAGTAACGAATTGTTTTTACAGAATGTTACCACAAGGCATCAACTATGAATAAGTACAGTATCTTGTAGAATGTATCATAATGAACACCTGAACTAGGTACATAATCTGTTGTGTTCAATAAATAAAACGCAATACAGTTCATACAGTATAGTAAAACAAACAAACAGAGAATAAGCACAATTTTTTACTCGAAACTTTGTATCAATCCCTGCGCCAAGCTACCTTCACACTGTAGTGCGCTCTTTGAGAATATATCCAGTCGTCGTGGTCCAGGCAGTAACGCCACGGACTTCTGATCGGCAATGGGTGGCCACGTGGGTTCGAACTCTAAGGCCGACCATCCTGACGGAGGTTTTCCAGTGTTTCCTCTGTTTCACCAGACGAATGTCACGATGGTATCTTAAAAAAGTCCCTAGCCTATACTTTCCTGATCCAGTAATTCCGTCAGATCTGGGGGTGTCACCCCCTTAAATCCTCGAAAGCACCTCCAAACTTACAAATTTTTATGGTCAGAAAACGATAGAAACTGTGCAATGCCTCCTTGCACCCTCCCAATTTTGACTTTATACCCCCAAGTTGAAAATCCTGGTGGAGTCCCTGCCTGGTCCTCTTTGTAACCCATCTTGGCTTAAGCCATACATGCTAAAAGACATTAAATAAAATTCGAAATTCTTTAAGAGTATGGATTAACTGCAGCTCATGTGAGCTCAAAAGGAGATTTTTTTTTAGAGAAACCTCTCCGAAGGGTATTTTTACGCATCCGAGAAATATTTTAAATCCCTACGGTTGTAGGGATGTAAATACTAGACTCTATATAATACATTAAGGCCATTGTTCGTGCTCTTACGATACACCCTCGACCACCCCCTGAAAACAACGCAAGAGCTCGACTGAGAGGATGAAGAAAAGTAGTCGAAGTATGTTTAGCTTTTTCGTCTCAATCAGAAATCATTTTCCATTTTTCTTCAAGATAAAGAAGTGAATGGTACCTTAAGAAGGCCCCTGGCATATATTATTTCCCCGATCCAGTGATTCCGCCAAACCCCTGCCCCTGTAGGGGTGTCCCCCAAATTCTTGACAACACCCTCGCAAACTTTAAAATTTTCGTCGTGAAAAATCGTGAAAAACACCAATTACACCCACACAATTTTGATTTTACACCCCTCCAAACTGAAAATCATGGCGGAAAACCTGCTGTACACTGTCTTCAAAACATTGATAACAGGAAGATTGTTCATATCATTTGTGCCAAGAATGCGACAATAAGCAGATCACACTTCTTCATTTCCATGTTCTCGTCTTCGAGTCCCACATTTACTCCTCCTACAGACGCTATTTTCTTATACCCAGCCTTCATGGGCCAATCGGTAATAACGTCGCAAATTTCAGATCAGCGATGCGAAGGTACGTGGTTTGAGCCACGCTGCCCGACATTCTGACTGACGTTTTCTAATGTTTAACCTCAGTTTCACCTGGAGAATGCTTATTAGTACCTTAATAAAGACTCTGGCTGCTGACTTTACCATCCCTACATCTGAAGAGTGAGTGTCAAGGAATTTCAAGCTTTAAAAAGTGGCAGATTGTGATCACAAGTGCTCAGTTCAGCCAATAAAAGAAAATTTCAAACCAACAATTTTTCTTTGTGTTGTCCAAAGCAGTATTTATAACTTACGAATAAAATGCCTTTGCCATTTCAGTTTAGCTAAAATATGAAACATTTTCCTTTCTGGTTCCACCTATTCAATTAGAACATTAGGCATATATTAAAGAATAACCACACTCAGCGCTTTCGGAGATTACTTTACTCATATTTTGTAGAGTAATTTTCGCATTCTGTCTGGGGGTAATTTTCGTATTCTGCGAGTAAAAAGATAAGTATAATGCACAGGATTATTTCAAAACACTACAAGCTTAGAAGCCGTATTAAAATTATTTCTCAGTGTAAAGAAAGAAGAAATTACAACGTTCAATCCGCATGATTTTCAGGAAAAGGGATTTACATATTGGAGCTACAGCTGAAGAATCTGAATATTGCTTCTACACTGTTTCTCAAGGGAGTGCAAATCCTTTAAAACGATTAAATCGAAAATACCTCAAAATTTATGAAATATTTAGGACTAAAAAGAAAATTAGCCATTAAGGGAATAAACATGTTGGGTGGGGAAAACTAACACAGCAACGCACACTAATATCTAAGGCAATTAGAAGTTATCTTTCTCTGGGATTTTCCTCCCATTTTTCATTGAAACAGAGGAAGAGGGTTGAGCATCCGGCTTCGTACTTAAAGCTCTTTATATTTGTTTACTTAATCCTTAGAAGTTATCCTCACACAAACAAGACGAACCTTGAAGCCTCAAGTGCTTGGAATAAGGATTGAAAATAGGGAATCCATTTTGTAGAAATAAAATACAGCACCCGATTAAACACATACTCCGTTTTTTCGTCTATGCATATAAAGACTCAAACTCACAAGCAAGATAAAGATGAAATATTTATCGTATAAATCGTTAATAAGGAGTGAAGGACACACATGTGCAAGTACTGTTCACGAATAGATCATAATATTTGAAATGCCAGCTTCGGCAATGTTATCAGTGTCTATTTCATAGTTATAAACGCTTTCAGAAGAGGTAATTATGCTAACAAATTGGCTTTTTGAAGTCGGTATACTTTACAATAAGCATGTCTTCGGTTCCATATTGATCGAGGTCATTTTCAATTACAGCCTGTATGCATGTACATGTGTGCAGTCTTGTATACGAGAACTAGGTTTTCATATGGTAGTCGTTAAGAACTTTTCGGGTACAGCAAATATTTTCTACTAATAGAGGAAATATTCTAGGTCACTTGTTTCTAAAAATGCAGAATATAGCTGATGGAATGGAAGTCCAATTGGCACCATTAGATGTCGAGGAGGTACATGTACTGGAGCGCATGCTTATCATGCATGGCAGATTGAAGGCGGCCATCATAAGTTTTCATGAAAGTTTTTTTAATACCGAGATGGGCATGTGTTATGTAAATGTTGTCTGGAGTTTCAGCAGAAACACTTTTAGTGAAGTCAGTTGTTGAAACTATCCAAATAACTAAGCAAGAACGCAATAGATTCAAGTGAATTTATATTTGTGACAATATACTATAATTTACGTTCATTTGTTATGTGGGCGATATATTTTACCCTATTTTCGATATAAGTCTTATATTCCATGTTATCCTGTAGTTAATTTGAAACCACACGTAATTATCTTTACCATCATAATTATTGTATTCAAAACTCAGTGAATAGTTACTAAGCCAATTTCCGTTGAATACATTGATACGATATTCAGATTTATCTAATATTGATTTTTATACTCGTAATATTAATTAAATGTGTTAACCATTTACAGTCAGTGAAAGTCAAGATAAACATTTTAACATTATTACATAATTATTTTTCTTTCTTACAATATTTTGATCCTTGTTATTCAATCTAGTTCATACAGTTCTGTCATGCCTTTATTCTTGAAAGAGAGATAGCATGGAAACTTTTTATAAAATGGTGCCAATAATAATCAGAAAATATCCTTTTCTCATCGAAACATTTTCTATATAGCATGGAGTCCTAGTGGGTATCAGTAAATTCACCGTAGTAACGTTACAAGTTCTGTGTATGAATACAATGCCTCCCCCTAAAGAAAATCGAATGATTGAATTGCTAAAAATAAATTTTGAAAGCTGATTTTTCTGAGAGTTGGCCTATTTTTCTCCGTATTTAACACATATTGATTCACGTTTTTATATATTCGTCCACTTACTGTATCTTACACTATTAAAGAATATAATTAAAATGTTACAATGCACATAGAAAGTTTTGTTTGTAACTAAAGTCTAAAACAATGAATGCCTTACTTTGCAATCCTTATTATTAGTAATGGTTTAAACGTTTAAAAAAATAGTACCAGACACTCAATTCACGGATAACTTGCTAATTTTACCTAGAAACAGTACATACTGACGTACCTTGTGTATCTGTGTATAATACATGGGTTGCACTGGAAAATTTCTTAGGGGACTGAAGAGGAAACTGCCTATATTTCTCTCGTCATTAGTAGTTGAACCCAAAGCAAATCTGTTGAATAGCCCATGAAGATTCAATGTTGGCAAAATGAAATAGTATAACAATAATTTCGAAGCTAGAGAAAAAAAATATGTTTGTAGAACATATTTTATAGAAACTAAACTATAAAGTGAAAGGAAAATTTATTAACAACAGTCTTGTTACTTTCAAAGTTGGAATTTACAGGTTGAAAAATACCAAGTTTTTTTTTTTTTTTAAGTAGACCACCTTCTTTGTTACAAATTCCTGTTGCTAGTAAGGATACCGAAAGCTCAACAAAGAAGAGACTTCATAACATTGTGAAAATGCTTTACATAACATTACATATACCGTATGTTGCTCACTGGAGTTTCTGGAATGCCTCTGAAAATTTTCTTCAGAATATCAAAAGCATGCTTCCCAAAGTGCTCTTTAAAGAACTCGATATATATATATATATATATACCAGAAATAGGTGCCACTGCCACTGTTAGGAAAACGTCAGGCTCCGATATCATCTGAATTTAAGTACTGAATATCAATCAATTTAATTAAGAGGGAAAACGTATTCACCTCCAATATTTCTCTTGCTCATAAGCATCTTTACACGTATGCTTACACACAGGGCTGGAATGGTAAGATTTTTGGGGGGTACACGCTGCTCAATAAAAATGCGGATTTGGGAACACGTTCCTTTATATTTATGCACTGAGGTGGGTACACGCTGTGATTTATAAAATTAGGTGGGTACACGGCGTGTACCCGCGTATACCCTCCATTCCACCCCTGCTTACACAGAAATTTAAAACTGTAAAGTCTTAAAGAATGAAAACTGTCTAATAATCTTTGTTGGGTCTTAAAACCACAACTAAACGCACGTACATTATTTGATAATGTAGTTTATACGAAAATAACTTTACCTTTAACGGATATTTTGAATAGTTTAGCAGATCTACAGTTTCCATTCATAGCTATTAATACGTTTTGCTATTTACTTTTTATTTCTAGTGTCGAGATGATAGTTAGATATTTACTTATGTCAACCGAACCGTTTGACCCCTGCTTACGTTCACGTTTTTGTAATATAGCAACACTACTAATTATGTCGCTCCTAGTTCAATTAACCTATCTATCTATTTATCTACTTATAAATTAGTGTTTGTATGTCCGATAAACACGCACAAATCACTAAACTGATATCAAATCAATTATGTACTGACCTTGGAAACGCTTAATGTCTTTTAAAATGTTAGTCTTAATACGGTTTTCATGGTAACCATTGTTTAACAGAAACACATTTTTGCACACCGCGTGAAACGGCTTGCTTAACCAATCACAATTAAAATTCTCATGTTAATACAGCGGACAGCTCTTCATGGGTTAGCCGTATGAGAAATTTCAGATAATTTAAGTGATAACAAAACTCATTTTGAGAGAAAATAATTAACGAATCACGTGAGAACGAGCTGTCAGATTGGAAGCAAACTGTATGTCGATATAGGGTTGCCAGATTTTGTAAGTGGAAAACTGTGATAATTCAGACATCCATATATATATAAAAGACAGTGGCGATCACAGTATTATATATATATATAAATTCGTGTAACTGAGAAACAGATCTGTAGAAAACGAAGAATTTCAATATATATTTCCATGAATTTTTTCCACACTTGCTCACAATAGCTGTCTAAACTCTAATATGGGTCTTTTCTTACACCATTTATTTATTATTAAATCGTCGAGAAGTTTAGTAATGGGGGTGTCCTGAGAATACACTCAAATTATGCGTGCAGCATGGTTTTGTATTATTTGAAGTTTCTTTATATGAGAAGGTGTGACATGTTGCCAGGCAGGCTCAGCATATGTGAGTACAGGACGTATCACATAATATATGTGAATTCGAGTCTCGAGTGAGAATGCAGGACTTTTTAACATAGGATAAAGAGCAAGAGTACGTTGCAATGCACGTCGAGCAACTGACTGTAGGTTCTGTTTGTAAGTTAAGCGTCGATCGAGTTCAACTCCCAAGTATTTAGCATAATTCTGTAATTCTAAAGTAACATTAAAAAAGGTGAGTTGACGGAGAAGACGAAGTCGGCGACGAGTCAAATGTACTACAGATGTTTTATCGGGATTGATTTTAATTCTTCATTTGGAAGTACAATCTTGAATGAGATCGAGATGTCGTTGAGCCAGAGGATGAGTGTAGCGTAAGTTGGTATGAGTAGAGAAGATGACAATATCATCAGCGAACATAGCAATTTTTGTTTGACAAGTAGTCGGTATATCAGCGGTGAATAGGTTAAATAGTAACGGACCAAGAACTGAGCCCTGAGGGATACCAGCAATGATCGTCCGATGGATGGATGAAGAACTATTGCATGAAACAAATAATGTGCGATTTGATAGATAATCTTGAATGAGACGGATAAGCTGGAAAAGCATACTGAATTAATTTATGTAAGAATCCATCATGCCAAACACGATCAAAAGCGTTTGCAGAGTCGACAAAAACTCAAATGGTATGTCCGAATGAATTGTACTGATAGGTCATTTCTTCAGTGACACGTACTAGTTGAGAAATAGTGTCAAAGCCAGGTTGGAAACCATATTGGTGCGGTGGTAATAGCTGTTGTGCATTAACATGTTGAGAGAGTCGTCAGTGAATCAGTCTTTCAAATATTTTGCTAAGGACAGGAAGTAAGCTGATGGGTCTATGGTTAGCAGGGAAAGGGTGGTCTTTGCCAATTTTGGGAATCATGAAGACTTTAGCAGTTTTCCAACAACTAGGGATATAGCTGTTGATGAGCATGGCATTAAACACTCGAGTTAAGAGAACAAGTAATTTTCTTGATGCATGCTTGAGGGCGAGTATGGTGATGCTATCAGGTCCTGCTGCCCTACGACCACGAATGCTTCAAATGACCTACTGAATTTCACGTGGGGTAGTGAGATCCGCCGGTTTGAATGGTGCATCCAATATGGTATGACACAAAGTATGGTGAAAAGCCGAATGGTTCCGGGTTTGGCATGAATTGCTGTTCCATAAAACCAGGAAAAAACTGTGGCTTTTTCATCACATTAAAAAAAAAAAGACCATGTGGGCCATAAAGTGGACGAAATGCAGACATTTATCTTGGATTTGAAAATGATTTGGCAAGTCTCCAACATTCAAAATTCGGATTATCCAAATTTTTAAGCTTAGCACAAGAGCTTTGAATTTCTAATCGCTGAATTCGTTTTTTTCACTTGTTTGTTTAAAGAGTTCCAAATTTCTTTCCATTGTGGATCATGTGTTCTTTGCCAGCGGTTTCTTGCCCAACGTTTCAAAGAGATAAGTACTTGAGTCCTTAACTGGTCAGAAGACCAGTTGAGGACTCGAGATGATTTGGCAACAGTGATGGAAGAATAAATGATTCGAAGAGCAGTTCGGAGAGTAGCTGTAAGATTGTGAACCTCATACTTAATGACTGGAGTGGAGTTTAAGATAACCCTAATTTCAACAGTATCAGTGACAAAGCGTTTATATTAGCCCCAATTAGTGAGAGTGATGGAAGGTAATCGTGGACATGGTGGAGTATGTTGGTACTGGATATCAAGACGGACAGGGATGTGATATGAATCAAGAACGTGTATGCTATAAGGACCATTAGTAAAATGTATGCCATTATGAAGTGCCATGTCAAGAACATCTGGCGTTCCACTATTCTTGGGGTAACAAGTGGGATCTAGTTGGAGTAAGATCCAATGTGGAAAGAGCTTGATACAGTACTCCGCCAGCACGATTTGGATGTTGCGAATTCCGTAATTGGTGTTTTGAATTAAGATCACCTCCAATTAGTACTTTAGAACGAGTCGACTTAATTTGCGTAATTTTTTAATGCTGAGTGGAGTGTTAGGTAGTTTATAAACAGAAATTAAGATTGTAGGTTTGCCAGCGGTAAGAAGTGAGGCACCAGTGGGTTCAATTGATTGCAGTGGAGGCAGTGTGAGTGGTTGAAGCGGTAATGACTTTTGTAGAGAATGTCAGTACATCCTTAGGTCTATCTCCATCCGTGCGCACAATTTCGTAATTTCTAAGTTTAAACTTATCAGGTGGACGTAAATGAGCTTCATGAACAAGAGTAATGTCAATGTCATATTCTTGAAAATGTTGAAACACTTTTCGTTGGCCAATAATGACATCAGCATTCCAACACTGAATTGACTTAAATTGCGTGCAGGAACTCTCTTACAAGGAGACCGTCAACATTGTCATGTCGAAACCTACCCTCAAATTTTTTGCAGGTGTACACCTAAAATAATGCTCCACACAAAATTTGAGGTGCCAATTCAAAATGCAAGTGAGCCAAAAAAATGTCAAAACCCGAAAAATGTTGCTGCCATAATATGAATCAAGTTTGCTTCACTGGGAAAGAGAAAGGGTGGAGAGAATCAGGTTTGCTACTTGGTGGAGAGAAACGATCGCGCTGCTTGCTACGTGGAGAATGCAGAAACAAGTCGAAAGAAAAATGTCTGGGACGATAAATGTACTCTGCAGTGGTCCTAATTTTGTATTCTCTACTTGTGTGCTAAATTCTTAAAATGCACTTTTTTGTAAATTTTCTTTACGTTAGAAATTCATAAATAATGTCATATTTCGACAGCCAATGACGTCGGCTTAGCAAATGAAAATCAAAGTTGTACTCACTACATCTATTTAAGCAATGTTTATGATTGAATATTGCATTTTAGAGCGGATTTTTAGAGGATGCTGATATAGGCTGAATATATTACTTATACTAAAATGTTACTTTAGTTTCTGCTTCCATGGAAATGAAATTTAATTATTAAACTAAATTCAGCATATAACATGAAAAGAATTACATCATTTTAACCAAATTCTTGTGTTCGGTGGAACTGCATTCAAATTTACTGTATTTATTTTCTACCAGCAAGTAACTGACTAACTAACTCTATGGCTTATGGAACTAGCAAGTTCATCGCCGCAGTAACAAACTTTCGCCATTGCATTCTATCCTGGGCAATATCAACTCAGTTTTCATCACGAACACCTACTTCTCGAAGATCTCTTCTAATATTGTCATCCTAACGACGTCTCGGTCTTCCCAATGGCCTCCTTCCATCTGGCCTTTAAACAAGGATAGAATATAATCTTCGTTTTCTCCCCTTCCGAGTTACATGGCCTGCCCACCTTAGTCGTCGCGATTTCATTATTTTTTCAACATCTGGTGAATCGTACAGTCCGTGGAGTTCTTCATTATGCAGTCTCCTCCAATCTCCAGTCATCTCGTCGCGTTTCGGCACGTATATCTTTCTCAAAATCTTATTTGCAAATACACATAATTTATGTTCATCTGCTAGGGTCGTACTCCAACTTTCGCAACCGTAGAGAATTACCGGCAGAATAACCGTCCTGTATATTTTTAATTTCAATTTCCTTGATATTAATCGCGATGTTAGAAGTTTTTCGACTGAATAGAAACATGCACTCCCCGACACTAAGCGACTGTTTATTTCTTCCATGACCTCATTTTTGCTTGTTACGTATGCCAAGTATTGAAATTAGTTTATTTTCTCTATGGCCTCATCCCTAGTTCTTATGTTATTATTTCCTTCATTCCCTGTGTTTTCACTTGTTATAATCTATTTTGTTTCATTTATGTTTACCTGTAGACCTATCTCATCGCACGCTTCTACTAAGGCATCGGTGTTGCTTTGTAGTGCATCTATATTGTCCCCTATTAAATCTACATCATCCGCGTATACAAACAGTTGATTCAAACCATTCAATGATAGCCCTTTTTGTCCCCTTTAATTTTTAAAATCGCATATTCTAACGCAAAGTTAAACAGTAGTGGGAACAAGACATCGCCTTGTTTCAATCCGTTGTGAATCTTGAAACTATCCGAAATATTATTACCAATCCGTACTCTACTTGTGGGGTCGTTGAGACACATGTTCACTAGCTGAACTATTTTTTTCGGAATTCCAAATCGTATCAGGATACTGTATAACTTTTCCCTTTTGATAGAATCATATACTTTCTTAAAATCAATGAATAGCTGATGAACCGTCCCACTGTATTCCCATTTCTTCTCCAAAGAAAAATCTCGTCCAATGTGGATATATTTATTCTAAATCCACATTGGTGAACTCCAATTATTTCATCTACGTATACACTTAGGCGTGTTAACAGAATATTACTTAATACCTTGTAACAGGTTGAAAGTAACTAGATTCCGCGGTAATTATTACAGTCCGATTTATCGCATTTTTTTTATATAAATCGGAACTATTATTGAGGTTTTCCATTCCTTTGGGAGCTACTCCTTTCTCCATATATCACTTATGAATTTATGTAGTTCCTTGATTAGTGCCGTTCCTCCTGCTTTAATTAATTCGGCTGGAATATTGTCTATTCCTGGTGATTTGAAATTTTTCAATTTCTTTACCGACATTTCGATCTCGATATCGCTAAGTTCCGGAATCCACGGTTCTCCGGTATGGATTTCAAATTCCTCTGTTTGTTCCTCGATGTGTACATTAAGAAGTTTGTCGAAGTAACTTTTCCACACATCGACAATTTTAGTCGGATCTGCCTGAAGATCTGCACGTTCATTTCTAATCATTCCTAACCTCGGCTGGTAACCTTTTCTTAACGAGTTTACCCCTTTGTATAGATCTCGTATGTTATTTGTCTTCCCGTTTTCCTCTATCTCCTGAATTTTCTGCGTTAGATAATCTCTCTTTTTGTTTCTGAACCCGAGTGTGGCGTTTCGATTCGCGTTACTGTAGTGGTTGGTATTTGCTTCGCTTTTATTACTTAGTCATCGTTGCCTTGCTTGTTTTCGTTCCTAATGAAGCTTAAGGCTTTCTTCATCAAACCAAGGTTTGTTTTTCTGTTCTTTCTTCTCACCTACACGTTCCTTCGCTGCGCTCTTAATTGTTTCACGAATTGCCTCCCACATCTTACTTACATCAATTTCATTATTAATATCATCATTATTATTACTCGAGCTAGGATTTCGAACCTATTTGAGAGTTCCAGTTGGTAATCTGCTTTTACGCTCGGATTATTTAATCGTTTAACTTCGAATTTCAGTTGTTTTGACCCCTTGCTTTTTCTGTTTGCGATGCATAACTTTTCCCTTACTTTTGTGATCACTAATTGATGGTCGGTGTCACCTTCCGCTCCTCTGTACGACCTAACATCCATTAGGTTGGTGTGTCTTCGTCTGTCTACTAATACGTGACCGATCTGGTTGAGAGTTTTGAAGTCCGGAGATACCCGTGTGTATTTATTTGTGTATGTCTTTGTGTTGAAAGTACGTGCTCTTTACCAGTAGGTTTTTCGAAACCGCGAAAGTTTTGTCTTTCTCCATTGTTGTTGGTCCTTTCGTGAAGGCTGCATTTGCCTATAGTAGGTCTATATTTTTTTTCCCCTCCCTACCTTTGCATTGGAATCACCCAACACAGTTTTCGAATTATACTTTGGTAATCGGTCAAATTATCAGTAGCCACGTCGGTCGGAGCATAGACGTTTTGCGCCATCGAGTACGTATCCTAACGTACGATAGTTTACGATACGTTCGAGTTTACGAACTCTATATTCTGAACCGGTTGAAGGATACTGTTCTTAATGAGGAATCCTGTTCCGAAATCGTGAGACTGTGTTCCCCCGTAGTAGAAAGTGTACTCTCCTTGTGGGATGCTATCTTGACCCTCCCACCGAACTTCTTGTATCGCTAATATGTCTAGCTCGTACTTCTCGGTCTCGTCTACCGCCACCTGAAGAGCGCCCGTTTGGTGTAATGTTCGTACGTTCCACGTTCCTATTCTAAGGTCTTTCTTAATCCTGTTCTTGGAGCCCCCTGAAGCTGTCCCAGCCCGGAGATCCGAATGAGAGACTAGTTTACCTCCGGAATATTTTACCCCAGAGAATCCATGAACCATCTGTTACTATTTCTTGACATGTTTTAGCGGTGTAGAGTTGTCAGCTCTACGACCTCGCAGTAAAGGTATACATTCAGGATGTCGTCCTCTGTCCATCTCTGAGTCTTGCCAATGTCATTCATATTCAGCCTCATGGTGGTAATGGTGATGCTGCTTCCCCTCACAATGATATTTTTGTTCGGGGTTATCTTTCCATAGCCTTTGTAGATCCCTCTACTAACTGCAAGACGGCAGTGCTGGTTTTGGTCCGCCCCGAAATATTTCCGGTACCCACCATATCTGGTCGGCATTCCCCTATCCTCCACCTGGGGAGGCGCCTGGTGGTAGACCAGTAACTACAACCCGGTTCTACCAGCAAGTAGCAGGATTTATTAAATTACGAGATTTTGGTCATCTTTACTAAGGAGTAATATCACACTGAGCATATAATATATTTTAATTCCATTGGATTAGTAAAGATGTCTCTAAAGTGCAACTAGGGTTCTAAAGTTAACAAATTCATTTTTTTTCTGTATGAAATGAACTTGTTCAAGATATTTTATATAATTATAGCGGTTAATATCGTGATTCTGCTGAGCTTTCCTGACCTACTGTTGATGTATTTAATTCAAATTCAACTACTGAATCTCATGCGTGTGTATCTTCGTACAAGTAGTTCTAAATACTTATGATTAGTAGACCGTTGTAATTCATACATAGTAACTTAGTCGAGCTTTCCATCTTGTATTTAGTTGCTTATAAATTCACGATAATAAGTGGTTAAATTTGAACAACGTTGTTGTTGTGATTGAATAATGCCTCTGGGTGTTAACGTTGTACGTTGAGATCCCTCCTTACAAATTTACTTCAGTAAACCAGTAGTCATACAGCAAAATTATATTAATTTTACAGTAACAGTATTTTCTCTTTAGATTTACGTGGGACAAATGATCTATGTCTGCAAAATTTTTATCCTTACAAAACAGGAAATTGGAAAGGAATATTCACTGAAAATTTGTATTTGAAAATATCTTTTTTTGATAAATGTGTAGCATTCGTTCTTACAGTAAAAGGTGTGAAGAGGCAATTGGTTCTTTTGACTTCAAAATTTTCTCATCGTTACCTACCTACGTTGAATTATTCATAAAAAATACGAAAAGAAAGTGAAATGAAAAAGAAAGTGTTCTTTATATCTATTTTTTCCTTCTTTCTTGGGTAATTTTTTCTTCTTTAAGGGCTCTTTTCCTTTTAAAATTACAAACGAAGAAGAATATCATTTATAAAGAATATATATATATATGTGTGTGTATATAAATAAATCACAGCCATATTCAATCCACTAGTGGATGAGGCCTCTCCCCGAAGGGAGGAGTTGGTCTACTGCTCCCACGCTGACCAGACGGGTTGGGAGAGGGGAGCCGAAGCACCCACTGTGATCGCCACTGTTTTTTATTCACAGCAGCTCCCAAATTGTCCTCACGATGCTGGGTCAACACCGAAATTTTGAGCCCCCACCGGGAATCGAACCCGGGACCGCTCGCACTGAAGTCGAGCGCGCTACCGACTAGGCTACCCAGGAGCTCATATATATATAGAACAGTCTCTATGTAATATCTACATCATTTACTATTCGTTTGAAAGGAAAAAAGTACCTTCGGAGATGTAGTGTAAGAGATGAAAATTGTCTCAAGTAAATATTTTCTCTCCTGTACATTTTCACTATTTATATTCCAATTTCAATGCACAACACCCAGACCAATGGCTAGGTTAACAGTGCTGTTGCAACATGCACAAGAATGTTTTTATCCATTCCCAATGTCTACACTGTCAGTCCCATGACTGCTGTACTTTGTCCGAAATGGTAACATCACACTTCCTTATATTTACGGCACATTCCCATCCGCGCGCCTCCTCCTAACCGAGAACGTCCGTCACTGTACTCATAGCCCAGTAAATGAAGGACCAAAAATGGTGTCGAGCTGAAATAATTTATAAAAAGCTAATTTTTTCAGGATTTGCTCTTTGTGGCCTCCCAAATGAAATCCCAAAAGTCCCCTAAAATCCCATGTTCGCTTCACCCCCAAAATGGCGGACAAAGATGGCGGCCGGAAAATACAGTAAATATGAGGTTGCGAGCTAAAATAATTTATAAAAAGCTATTTTTTTTTCAGGATTTACTCTTTGTGGCCTCTCAAATGAAATCCTAAAAGTCCCCTAAAATCCCATGTTCGCTTCACCCCAAAAATGGCGGACAAAGATGGCGGCCGGGCTCGCAACATATACCCTAGTGGAATTTATTCAAATGTCTGTAAGTCAGTCCCTAATTGACCTAGACAGTTGAAACAAGAATCAAGAAAGCAGAATAGAACACAGCTTCAATGTATGTATGTTTAAGGCCCATTCCACCAAGCCTCGTCTGAGTTTGGGGGGGGGGAATTACAAATTCACACATTTTCATGAAAAACACCTAGCGAAACGCCACTTCTGTGGTACCCCAGGACTAAATGAAACAAACTGTTTCTGGTTGTTTTCATCACAAGAACACAAAATGTATACGTTGCAGTTTGTCAGTTGGTATAGCCTTTACAGTATGTATAGAAAATCTGTATTAAATCTGCGAAAAACCAGAAAATCTGTAATTATGGATATTATAGAGGTTATCGAACCATGTGTGCAGCTTCCATCAGAATTAAGATACATTGTAGATGGTGGCTTCCTACTTCATGCTGTTATTTGGTCTGGTGTTGATACATATGCAGAAATTTGTAA
>JAGDQP010004362.1:75026-85794 GCA_022664845.1 Lepisma saccharinum
TTTTGGGGGTGAAGCGAACATGGGATTTTAGGGGACTTTTGGGATTTCATTTGGGGGGATACAAAGAATAAATCCTGAAAAAATTAGCTTTTTATAAATTATTTCAGCTCGCAACCCTATATTTACTGGGCTATCAGGAAAAACGGCTCTCGTCTGTGAAGAGCACGGAGCTCCATTATGCCCTCCCATGCGCTCTAGCGCGACGCCACTAAAACGCATTCGACGGTGGGCTTCGAGACATATCACATGTTTGCACTTCGCAGTACACGCAGTTTCTTGTTAATTAGTCAGTGTGTGAATGAGAAATATTGTACTCATAGTCAGCTAAACAATATGTTATAGTGTAAAATACATTCGTGCATGCAGATGAACGTGAAAGCAGTGTTGACAGATAAGTGCCAGAAGCAAGATGTGTTAAAGTAGAATATGATACCAATGTCTTAACTTATTGAGGTATCTTGTGAATTGAAGCATAACTGAATTTAGCTTCCGTAAATGAAGCACACACGCCACGCCACTGATGATCATGCTTTGATACTTAATAATGAATACGAAAACTTGTCAACCATACACGGGAATCATGTTTACTTTATTATTATTTAAAGTTTAAAAGTTTATCGTCGTTTGTAGCTGTGAACGGCCGGAAAAAGACCAATGGACTCACACAAAAAAAATACATTTTACAAATGGTGTCCCAAGGGTGTAGTCGTGCTCATACAAGACATTAAAATAAAAATTTATTGGAGAGTAAATCAAACACACACGCGCACACACAGCAATAGAGAGAAAGAGGGAGAAAGCAATTAAAAGAAAGTGATAGTGTTGGAGGAATTAGAGAAAGGGAAAGAATTTATAATAATAACTGGCTGGCCCATATGGTGGCCTACTTTTACACATAAAATCCAAGCTTTAGCTGTATCAACGAATAGCTTTTACAAAGGAAGAAAAAAAGGTAATAGAAATAGTGGTGTAACATATGGTAACATACTGTGTTATACATCGACGTTGTTTTGGACTTAACATATGTTGCAGTTATTCTGTACTATATAAAATTTCTACATGGAGATAAACTGTTTTTTTGTTAAGGCAGTATTTCGTTTGTTGTAGCTCCTAATATGTTTATAAATAAAATATAAATGTGCAGGATCTTAATTCACTGTATTAGTTTTATAGATCAATGTGGTGGAGTAAGGTATATTATTCTCACTTCCTTACTTGATATAAACAATATTTGAACGGTCGAACGTTCATCAGAGAAGAGACCGGAACCCTCTGTCCCGAGGGTTTCCTCGTACCGGAACACGACAGACTCAGCCATTTCCTTAGATTTTCACGATACTACTGTGTGAAGTAATGAAAACATAACAGCAATACTGAAACTATTTTGTTTTTACTGGAAGTAAAGGAATGAACAACGTAAATGTTCTTTCGCCAAAGAACAAGGTCTGTCTTAAGTGACACTCTACAACTGTCACTATAACGTCACCGTTTGACAGAAACTGCCAACACCGGAATTTGATCCGGAACTGTAACCAAAATAGTCACTAGCCGATTTGTGATGTTGGACAGATTCTTCGTTCTCATTGGTTGTTAACTCCACGAAAAAAACAACGAAGTAAGCAATTTCCCATTGCCTATAATGCTACAAACAATTTGATTTGTACTGTACACGTGTACCTGCTAAATATACATGCACCGAGATATAGTTCACCCCCATTTTCACCTCCTTAACATTTGTATTGAGGCATGGAACTGGTCAAATTCGCCCAATCTACTACCCACCCACAATTTCGTAAGAATTCAGGGCAGTTATGAATGGAGAAGAAACTCGTTTTCCTCGTCTCCTACCTCAGTAACATACTTTTGACGACCACTGTATAAAGATCCTCTTGTTTGCTCTTCTGTTATAGAATATTATACTCAAACGCAACATATTTAAGAAGCTATCGATCGTGTACTTTTGGAATTTTAACCATGGAAAATAAGAATGTTGAAAAATAACCAAATCGTAAAACAGTAAGAAAAGCCAATCATCTCGCACAGATAATCCAAATACTCTAATCACAACACAATAAATTGGGATCCATAAGTCGTGTAACTTGACCGTTTTTGTGACGAATGTAGGCATGGTGCTCGACATAAGAAGAAGTCAAAAGTCATCAAAGAGCATCTTCCTAACATTTCTTGAAATGTGTGGTTCATGTAAACTCTCACTGGTAGTGGAAAATGCTCCATTATAATACATTGACCAATGTTCAATGAAACAACATCTAACTGAGAATGTTTCTTTATCATTACTTTGCTATGTCAACATTTCTTCATGGAATTCTTATCAGTTATGTCATCTAACATTGGTACATGTTGTACAGCTGGTGTTTGAAACGTCTTCGAGGGTGTGACAACTGCAAAATGTACTTACTGTGCATGTCGAACCAGTTTTGATGATAATAGTGTTAAGATGCATGTGTTACAATAAGTTATATTGACTGTGAGTATATTTCAGATCCTATTGAGAAAAAAGTATCCTCCGATTTGAAGAAGTTGTGTACCACAATTAGACAAGAGTTTGATGATATCTATCAGTGCAGGGAATTGTCCGTTTTGCTGTGACCAAGGCACTAGTACCAGCAGCATCTACATTAATCTGCTTGGTCGCTGTCACTGAACTCCGCCATCATTTCAAATGAGTGATTTGACAACCCTTATTTAGTTTTGCTAGTCTTGTCTTACTTCTTCGGAGTACCGGAACTAGAAATTTTTCTATGGTGGAGAAAGTTAAATTTTGCCGCCCTTTCCACCGTCCTTTCTATCGTTTTTTTAAGGCAAACAACACGACTGGCCGACGCCACGGCCACAACATTGTGTCGCATCACGTAGTGTATTTTTGTTATCATTTCTGGAGCTTGTTGTGGTATCGCTATTACTAACTTCAGTAAGGCAGTACATGCCTATGGGACTTGACTCGCGGTTTTGACTTTAGAGATGAAGGTAGCTTCTATGAAATAACATAAAAAATGTCTTAACAGCTCGAAATTCGGCACTCATACTTATTCGGCGCTCCCAATACTTTCGTTGTGGGACTCGGTCTCCCTTATTATTTCAATGACATGCCCTATTTCTTATCTTAATATTTCTGATTGCCTAGTTTAAATTAATTGCAACTGGAATGTCTTTTCAACTCTAGTGTGCTCTGTGTACTTGATTTTCACAAAGATAGTATACTTTTATTTCTATTCTTTCGATAAATACGCATTTCTTTGTTTCATTGCAAATGAGAATTGTTGTCATGTTGTTGTTCTGTGTGTGGACAGATAACGATTCCCTTCCTACTTGTCTCCAAAAGATAATGTGTAATCTATTTGTCTTTTCATGGGCTAAATAAGTAAATAAATAATAAAAATGAAGTTCAAACTTTTGTCACTAGTTGGGATAGAAAATTCTAGTCTTGTGATTTCGTAGAAATATAATAACCGAGACAGGGCCGGGATACCGAGACCCTCGCCTAAAAGGTTTCTGCCATTAACTAGCAGGAGACCCCTTAATTCCTCTTGCTAAGGCTTAAGGGAACCGATCGAGGTTGACGCCTAATGTCCAATCCATACATTCACGTCGTGGGGCCTGGTAGTAACTAAGCAACTGCTTGGCGAACGAACATGGATGAGCTGTTCACCAATCAGCATTAGCAGACAGCGTGGTAAGTCAAATGTCTGCGCCCCTCCTTTCTTATCATATGATGATACAATTAAAGAAACAGCCTTGGAGGGGCTCATTGCCCGGAGGACGGAATGTAGTTGGCAACGACAGCGGTCAGTCCTGCAGGAAGTCAGAAGATCAAAATGCCCGGGTTTTTACTGTGGACTGCCAGAACACCGACACTGCAACTCGAACGGACCTATACGTGGCGACTCTCAACTGCCAGTCACTTGCAAAAGAGGACAAATTAGAAGAATTGCAGAACGAACTCAAGAGGATTAAGTGGAACATCATAAGACTATCAGAAGTGTGGAGGAACAATGAAGAACAGTTGGAACTATCGTAAGGGTACACGTTCTACTTTAAAGGAACAGAAAATGGCAAACTGACAGTCATTGGTTTTATAATAAATAAAGACCTGAAGATACAGATAACAAAAATTGAAGGAATTTCAGATAGAATCGCATGGGTAGTAATAAAGATAAACAAGAGATACAGTATGGAAATTATACAGGTACATGCTCCAACAATGTCGCATCCGGAGGAGGAAAAGGAAGATCTATACGAAGAAATACAGAATATTTTGGATAGTAACAAATCGCATTACAAAATTGTAATGGGAGGCTTCAATACGAAAGTATGAACCAAGCAGAGCAGCGACACGAAAGTGAGAAACTTTGGATTTGTCAAAAGATACAAGAGAGGAGAGAAGTTAGTGGAATTCTCAGAAGCCATCAGACTATTCATTTCCAATACGTTTTTCAAGAAGCCTCCCTAGATAAAGTGGACATTGAAAGACCCAAATGGGAATAAAAACGAAATGGACTACGTTTTATTCTTCAAGACATATCTGTTCTAAACAGATTCAAATTTCAAGTCATCATAGGATGGTGAGATGTAAGTTGAAACTAAATACTAGACTTGAGAGGAAGAAGCTGAAAGAAGGAGAAAGAAGCTGAGAAGACGTGATCACTGATATGGAAATTAGTGTTTCAAGTGCTGGAAAAGTGATCGGGCTGGGAGTGGAAACATTGGCCGTGACCAAGATAGGCCCATCGTGCACTCACAGTAGGCATAGCTCGAGTAGTGGTGAAGACAAATGAAGGTCGGGCTCGCTCGGGCTTCTCTGCTTTAAACTTTATGTGGACTTAAACACAGCGCAATCAAGCCGTTGAATACGTCAAGCCTTTGGGGATAATGCTGTGAATCAACGCACCCACAAGCATTGGTTCTAGAAATTCAGATCGGGAGATTTGTCCCTCTGTAATGAGCACCGCATTGGGCGCGCACGAGTCCTGCTCTGAAGGCTACCATACAGCAGGGCAGCAGCCGAACGTGTGTGAGTTTGTCTAATGCTTCCAGGTTTCTGATGAATCAGTCATACTTCACCTGCGTCTCATAGGGTAGG
The DNA here is from genome assembly GCA_022664845.1 of Lepisma saccharinum. NCBI lineage: Eukaryota > Metazoa > Arthropoda > Insecta > Zygentoma > Lepismatidae > Lepisma > Lepisma saccharinum. The sequence goes on from JAGDQP010004362.1 coordinate 80,128, forward strand.
CGTACAAGATGAGCAAGGGAATACCCCACACTGTCCGAATCCAACAAGAACCACTGAGTGCTCACCAGTGATGAAAAGTGGGTTCTGTACGAGACCCTCCCAAGCGTGCTAGACATTGGTTGTCACTGCGGGACCCTGTGCTTCACACCACAAGACCACCTCTACACTCACACAACGTCATACTCTGTATCTGGTGAACTCGTCGTCAAGTGGTGCACTAAGCGCTACTACCACCCACCAGGCCAACCCATCACTGGAGACCTACACTCGCAGTAGTTGGAATGCGTGTAACAGGCAATCCAGCGAAAGTAGTCAACCTTAGTGATCAATCAACACTTTTAGATGTCATAAATAGACTGTCATTTTTTTAAGGAGAATATCAACACTTTTAACACAAACGTGCGTAAGCCTTGTTGATAATTTGTGATATACATTCAGGTAGCAAATTGACTGGGAAATAGTGTGCTAACGTTGGTAATAAAGAAGGATATCTTTAGCAGGTGGGATTGGAAGCTGACTTTTCATATATCAATATCACACGTCATAAAGTGTAATTTAATGTTTATTATCTCAAAAAAACCCAAAACTGTGACTACATTTATCCTATTGGGAGATAAGACAGTTAATACCATGCTTGAAGAAGCTTCTAGGCTTCTGATGGATTTACATCTTTACTCAGTCACATACGTCCTCGTCCGATCCAAATAGATGTGGCTCTCTAAAAATGTGGAAATCGCTTGGAGAGAGATCTGAGTGCAGCAGACGTGCAATGAAAAACTTCTCGTCCTCCAAACCCTTTGCAGCCAAAAAGCCAACCATTCCTCTTTGTTCTCTTCTATTCATCTCGATATCTGATGTTGGACTAACGCACCTTATCCTTCCAGCACAATATGCAAACGACCGGTGTGCTAATGCAAGTTATCACTGTGTTTTCCCTGGTGCATAACAGATGTCAGCACAGTTTCAAACTCCAGTATACCAACTTGGCGCCATACTACTTACTGAACGAGGAGTCTGACGGAGAGGATGTGGTACCTTCAATATCCAATAAACTTCTTCAAGGATTAAATTGACCGTCTTATCTCCAAGTGAGATAAACGTATTAATAATCTCGGAGATTACTTTTGAGGTAAAATGTTCAATGACACTTTTGGCGGTTTTCCTATTTTCATTTGACTGCCCCTAATAGAAGCAAAGAATTGCGATAACTTTTACAGTTTACAGCGTCTCATCTGTAATGCACGTACATCCTTTTGAGTACTTAGTATGTTACAGAATGTATAATTTGAATTTATATTTAATGTCCTTCTGGCTGGGAAATGTTCAATGATACCAAGAAACTTCATTTTAGGAAACCTTCACAGGAGTAGCAATTAACAAATTATGTGAAAATCGGTAACTCTCAACAAGAATTTTTCTTGGACATGTAACACTAAATTTAATCACACTAAAGCTGATACAAGATGTTGTGGGTAAAAGAAATTCATATTCTCCAAAATATTTTAGCATTTTTATTTATAGATTAGCGCTAAATTAACACTTCGAATTAATTGTTACTATTTATAAAGTAATAACATATTTAAAATACTTATAGTTCATTTTACTACACATGTTTTAAGTCCTTATTTCGCTGTATTAAATAGATCTCGAAGTAAATTTTAGATGTTGAAGTTGTGAATATTTGAAGTTTAATTTCACTGCATATTGACGCGGACTCTAGTGGCACGCACTAAATTAACCAAAACTACAAAATAAGTTTAGTGGTGAATATTTCATTAGAATATAGTTATAGCAGAAGAATCTCAGACCAAAATTATAATTTGCTCACGCAGTTATGTGTTTTTGTTTTATGTCAAATGTACAGAGTTTGATCGATGAAGTATCACTGTTTTCTATGTGCATTTGTTTCTTCTAAAAGTGAATAAACATAGAAAGAAGCTATGTAAAATCTTGTGGATAAAATGCCTAAACATGCACCAGACATATTGTGCTTTTTGCTTCATTGTTACGTAAGTTTCCTCTTCATGCGGCAACCATTCATCAAACAGTAGATTAATCAATCTCCTTCTTAGGTAATGATGAATCATCCATCTGTCTTCAACAGAGCTAACGTCAATCGTTAACCAACATAAACAAGGTGAAATATAAGCAGAAATGTAACCTGCATTTTTTAAATATCTGTGCATTTCCTTCTTACTTCGAAAACCCCTTTTTTTAATACCGCTAGATGTCTCTCTGATATGCACAAGTACACATGCACTGCCCACGCAACGAATATTTGTTTAGATAGAAGCTTTCAAAGGAATTTTTAGAGATGAAGAGCTATATGAAGAATGATATTCCACGGACATTGAGAGTGTGAGTTCAGAAGTATCTCAACACAGTGAGTCTTGTTGAAGCTGCCTTATTTACTAGCTAAAAGTGACATCTTATAGTGTTATTACATACTGCATGTGCGTAAGGAAAAGGCACCAGTAATGGACACTTTAAGGACACTTTTCACCGTTATAATTTTTAACTCAAATACAGTTTAAATATATTCATCAAATCAGAATGTTACGCGTTCTCTATGCTTTCTTCTAGTGATTTCTACCAATTACTTTCATCAACATACACTATTTGAGAGGAAATCACGTTTTTTGTTTAACACTGCTTTTGTGCCAGTGATAGATACGGAAAAATCTGGAGCTTCCAGTAATGGACATATTGTATAACTTAAAATAATTTACATAATCGTTCTGATGTTTCGAATATAAGTAGTAAACACGATTATATGTTTAATTCTATTTTTCGATTATCTGATTGTTTCATGGAATTGCACTGAGTGATCGTTCCGAATGCTCTAGGTTGGAAAACAGCTATCGACCATCCTTACTGAGGTTTTAACGGTTTTTTCCCTCAGTCATAACAGGCAAATGCCCTAAAGGCACCTTCAGCTCAGGCCTGTCCGGCTCCTTCCCGCTTCCTTTCCCCTACCCTATCCCGGCGTGAGCCTTGTTGTCATAAAAATGCAAATTCTAACTTGCCATGAATAGTGTCCAACATTAAAACAAATCATTTCATTAATGGGCATCCCAGCGTCCATCACTGAACAAATGGAACCAAAAAATTTCCTGACAAACTTATGGTCATAAAAATTAAATAATCTTTCCCAGGTTGAAATAAAACAACTAACAAAATTATGATTTGCGGAGAGTTTAGCGCGCTCATTTTCTGCGCGCGTGTTCATGAGTTCAATTTCCCCTGCGAGCTATTGAACTGCGTGGTTCGGATCCCACTTTACCAAAACTGTAAGTCTCGTCTTTAGAAGGTCACTAGATCACTTAGGATTCTAATAAAAACTCAATCAACCAAGAATTTTGATTTCAACCTAGTAATGAATAGTGCATGTTCATAACTGGACAAAACTGAGTTTGCCGTACCGGTAATGGACACCCCGTAATGCTTTGCATAACAGATCCAAGTTATAATTGGTTTGGTCATTTAAATACTAGAAACGAAGACGTAATGGATAAAAGTGCAGAACAACAAAAGTAATCGTTATTGTAATTTCATGAATAAAAAACGAAAGCTCTCACCTTAATCACTGGCTTAACAGAATGCATGGAAGAGTAGGTGCAACCATGGATCTAACTTCAACATTATGTCAGAAATATCAGACGAAACCAATGACGATGAAATAATATTCAGTGACATCAGAACATACTATATTAAGTTTTCCCATCTAAATGAAATGATTACCGCCCTTAGGAATATCGTATTTTAAACTTTTCTCTTGAAGTGTCCATTATTGTTACACTGTCCATTACTGGTGCGTTTACCTTATATAGTTTTTTTTCAAACCATCGTATGCCAGTGGGTGTGTAGTTCAGTAGATTGAGTGTTGATTTGTTGCCTGGGAAACTGTTTCGATAACATTTTTATATTCTATGCTAATAAAACTTGTGTTCTCTTGGGCTTATCTCGCGTTTTGAACATTCTAATGTACCATGGTTGACACCTTGCAAAAAGAATTTCTATGTTCAGACGCTACTCTTTTATTTTTTTATGTAAAGAAAACGAAGTCCTCATTTCTCTTTCTACATCCCATACACACATTAATACCGAGAAGGCGCCAGCGAACGAAGGTGGGTTAGTTAAAGACAGGCTAGATTTATTTATTATTTCTGGCTGCATGTGAAATAATTTCTGGCTGCACAGACTCTTAGGGCTCATTTTCAAGCTCGGTTGCGTTGCTTGCTTTGCTTCGATTAGGGTGTGTAGCCAATTGAAACACGTGGTGTTTCGTGGTGTAGTTTTGCTACGTGTTGTATCACGTGCATCACCCTATTCACCCAAATCGCAAGCAACACAAGCGGCTTGAAAATGAGCCCTTACTGCGGAATAGGACTTTCTATATTGAAACACTAGCGTATGTTCTCGTTGTAACGTGAGTGGTATGTACACGACGGTCTCGAGAGAGTAATTACGCCAGGAAATGACGATAGCACAGAGAGTGAGTTCACACAGTGAATGGTCAATATTTTTCTGTTAAACGTTTTGTTTGATGTTTACATCGCGTATAATTTTGAAAACTAACCTGACTTTACCTAATCTAACCTATTTACGTGAATTGTGCTGAATGTTGAACACTGAAAAGGAAGCAAAAGGTAGTAATGATTGATAAGTACTGAGAGAAAGTAGTGTTGTTATGAAAAGAAAACTTGACATCGAAGGGAATTGATCCCTAGCCTCCCGGCCAGTGATCTAACACTCTACCGTCTACACCAGAACGCCATCTACCAGGTAAGGCTTTGGAAACAATCTTCATAGTTTATCAGACACTTGAGCACGTGGCTGAGAGATTACAAAACGGTGAAGGGGACGGTACTCCCGTGAGTATTTCCTTTGCCGAGACAGTCCTATACGTTTAAAATTGTAGGGAGAAAGGAACTAACCATTTCCTTGTTGGTGTCGGAATGGGACTTGCTTGCATTCTAAAAATCTAATATTGACAAGAAAATTTCAATTCCTAGGCTATTCAGAATTCACAACAATCTATGTTGCAATCAATTAAATATAGGTTTATCATTACGAAAGAATACCAAATATCCTAAAGGAAATAAAAAATGATGTACGTGACCCTTGGAAAGTCTTTAGTGGCAAAACTGTCAATAATGATATTCTGTTTTCTAATATGTACTGTGTAGATAAAACAACAAGACTCTGAACAACATAATTTATAGGATCGTTTAAATTTCCGGAATACTATTTATTTCATTTATCATTGCAAGAAGTGAATTTGGGATCGATGATCGACCCCCTCGTCTTGAAAATTAAATACATTTTGACATACACATAAATTATTTTTTTGTTGTTTAATGGGGTTGTTCATTGCCATACTTTTCCTATGGTGGCAGCATCACCTATTTCGTTCCAGGTCATAATGTCCAAAGGAAAAAATGACCCAAACAAAAATGTCCAAAGTAAAAAAAATTTCCGATACAAAAATGTCCAAAGTAAAAAATGTCCAAAACAAAAATATTCAAAGTAAAAAGTGTCAAACACAAAAATGTCCAAAACAAAAGTGTTCAAAGTAAAATTATCCAAAATATGTCTAAAGTAAAAATGTTCAAAACAAAAATGTGCAAAGTGAAATGTAAAAAACAAAAATGTCTAAAGTAAAAA
>JAGDQP010004363.1:0-72368 GCA_022664845.1 Lepisma saccharinum
GCTACATGGATGAGGATATCAGCAGACCGAGATATGTGGAAAGAAAAGGGGGAGGCCTTCATCCAGCAGTGGATAGAAAACGGCTGAATATGATGATGATGATATATATATACACACAAAAGACATTCGATTCTCGAAAATATGCCGGAGGTAGTGCTCTTTGATTGGAGAATGACTTTGGCATTACTGGTGATTGATTGATTGATTGAATTGTTGTTGGCGTCTTAAACGAACCGGCGAGTTTGTAAGGAAGGACAGGACTTATAGATTTTGGTAGACTCCAAAAGCTCTGAGGGAATTGAAGTATTGAACTCATAACCATGCGCACAGAAAACGAGCGTGCTAACTTCTAAGCCACCCTGAGGTCGATTATTAGTGATCTTCAATCAGCAGCAACGAGGTAAGTAGTACTATTAACGCGTGACAGAACAGTAACTCCCCATTTGTCTGAGCTACCTTACTTGTTGACTGTGTCTCACTTGCAAGATAGTTCCTTCACTGATGTACTTCCTACACTGCTTCAGTTTCATACTGTCTGTCTCCATGTCTGCCTCTTCGCCATAGAGAAAATAGGTTTGTTAGCACTGACAACTGACGTGTTTAGGGGACGAGTAGTCCAATACATTTTTATTGTCACTGTCAAATATCGTTTATGCCAAGTTTCGTGAGGATAAATCCAACCATATAAGAAACGTTTCAAAAAATAATTTTAAAATACGCTACCAACACTAACAACTCGGGTGTTTGGGGGCAAAGTGAAATTTTACAAACCTGGCCAGGGCTAATGTCTGCCTTTGAGCCAAGAATGGCCCGAAAAATGTTACTGCAGTGAGCTGTACTTTTGTTGCAAATGCAGAAAGCAAGGAAAACGTTAAAAAAAAATCTAGCTTCCGGTCATGTTGGACTAGCCGCCATATTAGATGAAGGAAGCATGGGAGAAGCAAGGACTTTTCATATGTTATTACGTTCATCTTAAGCATTGTGTGTGTGCAAAGTTTCAGAAATTAAACAAATGTCCGGGTTAGACCAAAAATTAAGCCAGCTTATTTCCTAAAATATAAAATGTATGACAAGATACCCTTTGAGTCTTCCGAACTTCAATTCCGTGTACCTATTCGCTACACATACACACACACAAACACACAGTGTAAACCTTTTTAAATCCCTAAACCCAGGTTATGAATAATTCAAAAGGTTTCTCTGGTACAGACTTCCAACAGAATTCAATCAGCTCTCACCTAGAACTGACATTTTCTCCCTAGAGCGCTGCATCCAGGCCACATTAAGCTTTATTGATTTGTAAATTATATTGTAATTGATTTTTATCATCATTGTACAGCTTTTTTTTTTTCTTAAATGTTACCTGTTTAATTACTATTATTGTGTTTATTTAATATAGTGTTAATGTTTGTTTTACTGTACTAGTTTATTATTTTATCGTTCTCTAGCATTGTTCCACTGTTATATTTCAGTATAAAATGATGAATGACTGGAATAGGCACAAAAATCATGAAATTGCATTATAATTAAATTTAACATAAAAGTCAAGCAACTAGTTAAAAAATACATATATTTTTCCAGTCCTCTGTGGCCTAGTGGTTAACGTAGTAGACTTCAGAACAACAATGAGGAGGCACATGATTCGAGTCCCGTTAGCGGGCATCGTGATTGATGTTTTCGTCAGTTTCATCCAGCGTGAATGGTGGGATGAACTTTCAACTAAGCCCCTGACCGCAACCTTTCTCATTCCTGTTCCAGAAAGTGGTCCCTTAGATGTGAAATGGAGTGGGGGAAAGATGTTGCGCATCCAATGAAATGAACAACGTTAATTCGATAGGCATGCAGTTGAAATCAAACACGCGGCTCCAAAAATTGACCCAAGATGACGCTCTTAGTTCTTCCTGGGATTTGAATTCACTGAATAATAATAATAACAACATAGTGTCTAGTTTATGATTTAGTTAGGGAACTCCACCTGACCCGTTAGTGAAGCAAAACTGGAACACTGTACAGGTGGATCGCAGACGTCCTTCCGTTGCTATTTGAATTTGCTATTCAATGTCCAATCTCCGAACCTAATCTATTGCAAAATAAGTCAGAGTTAGTGCTCGATGAATTCTGCTTGTTTTAGTATATTACACTACCCCATTTTTTTTTTTTTTTTTCAAGCTAGAAGATTTGAACTTATGCTTTACACTTATTCGATGTTTTAAAGGGAAATCGTAATATAAGTCTACGCAAATCTTATGAAATGTAAATTAATAAACTAAATAAACTTAATAATCAATTACGAATGCTGTTTGCACTTTGCACAGAAAATAATACGTCTTTTTAGTACCGGTAAACAATATTGTACTTACGAATCTTAGGTAATTAAACCTTTGTAGAGGATTCCAAGATCTTAATGTAAACCCTTACCTAAAAGTAAAGAAAAAAAAAGTTTTAATAAAAACAAATAAGCAAATGCAAGGCAACTCAGTGAAACAAAATAATATGAACATTGCAAGCTTAGTAAACAAGAAAGCATTCATCTTTTACTATGTCTGCAGAATTGAACTAATATGCGAGAGTTTCGCATTTAAAGCAGTATTTTGTACGTTAAAGTAAGTCTCGTTACCATGAGGTAGGACACGAAATCGTTGTCCTAAACTCTGTTGGTACGGTTACAATTTCATAAAACACAAAATAATTGATAAGCGTACACACTTCACTGTAAACGCTAAGTGAAAATTTGCACAGAGCACTGGCGGTTTCAGGATTCGTGAACAAGGGGTACGATAGGCGCATCTCTGTACTTATACAGAATGAAAATCGATTACACAGTTTCATACAGTCCTTTACATAATATTAAAATACCTTTACCAATTGACGTGACTAATGTACAATTTACTGCACAAGCGAAGCAAAGTGCACAAGCAAACCTATTTTTGAATAAGTCCGTAACAATTTTGTTCATTTTGAATACATTTAAAATTTCCTCCTCTTCCGTTGATCCACTGATAATTTTAAAAGGTACAAAAAAAAAGCTATCCCCTGTGCGATACACACGCGCCGTGAAAGGCGCATGGGGGATGTGGAGGTAGCAATCCAAATTTTCTTGATCTACGGTACGAAGCAAGGTGGGTTGGTCAGTCCCACGCTCGACCGCCTTTACCTTCCCAAGGTGCCTAGGACACTCTGGTACTCAATTTGATAGGAGGCTGAGTGGACCTCAGAGCGCCAGGCATGGGAACAATGTGAGAAAAGTCTCCAGTGTCCTGGCCGGGATTTGAACCCGGGCCGCCCGATCGTAGTCAGACGCGCTACCGCCTGAGCTACGGCGACTGGTAATTTTGAACAATAAAATTTACTCGTGGATTTCTCTTCTAGTAGAATGTATTATACTTTTTCTTTTCTAGCAATTTTGTATGTAGTAACTATATGGCAAGTTTTTATACACTTAATAAAGCAGTATAATTAACGTAAGAACTTTTTGCAATATACAGCACTAGTAAAATGATCCCATATTATATAAGCATATTCCTATATGCTTCTAACGAAACTATTAACATTTAATAATTAAATAATAATTAGTACCTCTATATTGTTAATTTATTTTGCTTTTGTTATAATAAAACCTAGTATATGATACGAGACATTAGAATATTTTTTTCAATATGTGTTCCGAAAAATAAAAGTTATTTTATGATCGATCACTGACTTTTGTCCTTTTCCAAGATATTAACATCCATCTTACACTCTAGCAGAAGAAATCTACCGTTCTCTTTTGGCGCCGGTGCCGTAAGGTTTATTTAATTTTCCTGCATTTGTACTGAAATGTCTGTACATCTCAAAAATACCAAGGTTAACAATTTAGTTTACAAAAGAAGCCTACGAAGGCCGTACGATCTGAATCTATCAATGCAATTCGAAATATTAACATTTCTGCAAAAGTTAAAAAAAAAAAAAAATCATTAAGAATAATCAAGTTGATCTTGTATTATGGTGGGGGCTCTTATTTTGACTTCACCAAAGACAACTTCGAGAAACTTCTCTCTACAATAGCTGACGAAATTGGTATGCACAAAAATGATCTGATTAATTTTACTCTTGGGTAAAGAACAGCCGTCGCTGCAGATATGAAACACTCCACCAATAAGGAACTTGTCCTAGTCTTAGAAAACTGCGCGTCGTTTCTCAAAAAGGCAATTTCACCTTCCAGAAGAGAATAGTCAACGTCGAAAAAAAAAAAAAAAAAAAATCCGCCACCTCTCAGATCATCATATCAGACGGCGATTCCTGCGTCAACTCTTCTTGGAAAGCCTGTAGGACTGAGAACGGCATCTTTGGGAGAAGCGCTCCTTCATACCAACGAGGGCTCGATCCAGCACAGCAAAGTATGCCGGTTGTGATTCCTCTTCCCTTGTACTTATATTTTCTGTTGAGGGGTTGTCATCGCAGTCACCTAGCGTTTGCGTTGAAGGAAGAGGTCATGGAATCTTCATATATTATCTTGAAGTGATCAACGGATCTAAGGTATTGTATGGCTTTTTTCCCCCAAGGCTTCAACGCTTCCTAGAGTACTGTCCATATCCGCGTCAAGTCTTTGCAACGAGACATTAAATCTATTGATGACTAATATTAAAGAGTGAAAAGTATGTGACTGGACCGGGGCACCACTTTGTGCTTGGACTTTCCTGTGTCTCATAATGGTGAACATCTCACACGGAAGAAATAATTCCCAAAGTTGAAATGGAGGCAAGTTTTTCGCTTTTTAATATTAATTGTATCTGTACCTACAGAGGCTTGATGTAGAGAAAAAATCGGAAGTTGCCTCCATTTCAACTTTGGAAAATATATTGACGACATTCAGGACGGGTATAAAAATAATTAAGTCAAATGACCGTAAGCAAGGATAATGTCGAATCGGCTGTTATCGACCACCATCATATCTAAATTCAGTTTACAGTTATTAGTGATTTGGACATTGGTATTGATATTTCCGTTTTATCGTTAGGTCACTTCCATTAACGGTTATTAATCCAATCTAATCTCTACTCCGATAACATCTAATTCTGCATGTGAGTATTTCTTCTGAATCTTCTCAAAGAATGATTTCCTGATCAAGGAGGAGATAGCTTTTGCATCACAGGGCGACTGTTGGTATACCGCCGACTTCCACCTTATCTTGGTTAGCTTTTCTACCGGTCCAACCACATGAACATATTCGAAAGGGGAGAATATGCCATGTTTGCCCCGATTACCCAATTCTTCTGACTGGACCCCTATGATACAGGCCTTGTTCACAATTTCCTTGGGTTGAGTAGGCCTTGCCTCTCTACTAGTTCCAACTCTCCAATTGCCTGGTAATGACTTCGTTTCGCTTGCTGGTACGTATGCGTTAGCTTGTTTCTGGTTGTAATTGCTCAATTTAGAATCTGTTTCCTCCTTGCCTGGGATATCCGTAGTTATTATTCTGATTGGACCATCTTCCATCCTTGTTACCGTATGTATCAGTTGTTATTTTGGAACCCTTTTCCTATTTTCTTATAATTGGTCTTCGGTTGTTGTTCTCCATCTGAATTTCTAGGGTCATTAACTCGGTTACAATTACTTTCTCTCTCTTGTCCTACTACTATACTATTTCCCCAGGAATTCCAATAGGCTTTCGGCAGTGTTACTCTTGATACACATCATTAACTTTAATCCATACGGGAATATGCTTGTAGCTTCTCTAAATAGTTCTTCATACGTAATATCAGGGTCAATGTGGGTGATTTTGATAATGAAATGTGCTAGCTGTTGTTCAAGGCTCTCTACATTTGGCTAATCGATGCATTACTGCTTTACCGCTTTTTTGTTACACTCAGTGCATTCATTCCTTACTGGAATACTTTTTATATTAAATTTCTAACAAAAGTCCCGGTAGTTATGTACTTGGTTCTTGATCAGGTTGTTAGGTTCTCTTTGTCCCTCTTTCGTATCACCAAATACCTATGCGCAGCGATCATCGGTTTGTATCTTGTTTCAAGTTAACTACTCCTTCAAAAGCCGGTTCAGGTCTGGACAGAGATACCAACAGCAAGTGAGAATAAACTTTCTCCGTATGGAGGATAAGACGCTCACACCTCTCCCCTTCAATTTCAACTAGTTTCAAACACCCGACAACGCGACAGGTAATTATTCAAATGCTTAAATAACTTAATAATCGTTTCGAACTCTACATACTAACATTTTATCGGGACGGGAGTAAGCCAAAGTGCTGTTACCGCCCATAATATTCATTTTATCTCATCTTACTAATACTTTATTTACAAATATATACGTATATTAATATTAAAAGAACTTACTGTTAATTATGCAACCGGCCTAACTGTTTGGTCTTGCGGGTCACGGCTGTGGCTAGTATACGCTCAATTTTATTTGCTGAATGAAATTATACTTTCCTTAGAATAGTATTTTTGCAATAATCTCTAGTTTCACGTTTAATCGTTACTTTGGCTCCTACATAACTTTCTCTTACTTCCTTAACACTTTTCTCTCTTCGAAATTATCTTCTGTCGTATAGACGGCAATGAACACTTGAATGAAAAAAAACAAACTTTTCAATGGACACAACTATCGTCCCTTCCATTCGGAACCAGTTACTGACGTCCCCTGACAATCACTTCTCCCGGGAGAAGGAAACTGAAAGACCCGTCTTACTGAATTCTGCCTAGTCTTGATTGCCAAGCCGAGAGATCCCCCCAATTGTTGTGTAGGTCCGCGCCTACCTTCCGACATTACTTCCATTCTTGTACTTGCCCGGATGTCCTCTGCATCTGAACTCACCCACTTTGCTTATGGGCCCAGTTCTAAAATTAAGTACGGCAGTATCTCTCCCCGTGGCCTGGTAGATTATTTAATGCGACAGAATTCCGAGAGAATCCTCCTCCCCCGTCTTTTTCAATAAAGCTTATTTTGATGGTGATGTAACAGATTCTAGAAACGTGACTCACCTGAAATGTCGTCGTTCACTAAATACTAACCGGGGAGCTACAGGAGTTCCCTATTCTAGTACCTGGTGCCAATGATGGTAGAATTCACATCCGAATCAATACAGATTAGGCATAAAAAAACTACCAACATATGAACTGTTTTTTTTATGAGCCAAGCAACCAGATATTTTTTTCCTTAGTCCATGCCTTCCCACTAGTTTCAAATTTATTCCGAGCCTGATTCATATTATGAATACTGTTGCGGAGATAGATTCATCTTACATGGTCCCCAACCCGAATGGGTACCGATAACAACCAAATTTGCTACGCAGACTAGTTAAGCTTCAGTATGCAGTTCAAGAGTCAGTCCCCGAAAGAGTAATGATAAAGAATGAACTGACTGGCAACACGGTCGTCCTTATATATCGGCCTCTCTTGTTCAAGAAACAATAGGCAACAGCCGTTTTGGAAAAGCAGCACCACCAACCAGTACAGCAGGGTGAATGCCCTTTGAGGATGGAATTTTCCCCCGGTTTCCTTGTTCGTGAAATCTATCCAACGTCCGTGACCACAACCATAGACCTCATAATAGGCCTATTATGAGGTCTATGCCACAACTAGTTATACCCTTCGGTATTCCCCCAAAAATACATTTACATTTTCAAATAAAAAAATATATATTAAGCAACAAAAATATGATTAGTAAATAAAAGCAACTTGAGACATCAAATCATTAAAAGTAATTGAAGCAAAATTCTACATAGTTTCCTTATTGATCGATTGCATTTGAATATTAAATATTAATTTACAAAAGCTTAAATCAACAGAGGTGATATGGCCCCTTCCCTTGGTGCAATGGAAGGAAAAGTTGCGGACGATGCTCGGTAGATGTCTCTACTTTTAGTAGCGAGAATTCGAAGTTAGCAACTTTTTATGTAGAATTAAATTATTGTTTTCTTTTTGTTAATTAACGGCACATGAATTAAAATTACCAAACAATGCTCAAAGTAAGGAATTAAAAGTAATTAAATATAAGAAGTTCTATATCGTAAAGTCTTATATACATCAATAAATTGTACAGACCGGAAATGTAAATAATGCATGGCGAGTACATCTTCACACCGACCAACAGCCTAGTACCACAGAACCATCCAATTCATCGCCTCAACATCGCACCTCCAGAACTGCAACCCGATGACCAGCACCATCTCAACGAAAATCGTCAAATCACCGTCGAGGACATAACAGCAACAATAGCACGTTAGAAAAATACTGCTCCTGGCTTGGACAGTATTACATATCGTCACATAAAGGAAGGACCATACTGCTTACTCCATCTGCTAGCTGCTATCTACAATTTCATACTGCGAACAGCATATGTACCAGTAGATTGGAAAACATAAAACCGCAAATGTTTCTTACACCTAATAAACCTCCTGACTCCGTTTCATCCTACCGTCCCATCCAGTTAACCTCCACACTTGGCAAAATACTAGAACGCATACTGGTCAGACGTCTTCACATCCATCTCCAGGATCATCATTTGCTTCCAGATCATCAAGCAAGCTTCAGACCAGAATATAGTATCCAGGGCCAACTACTTCGTCTTACCAATCACTACAACACCTGCAAACCATGCTGTCTAATATTATTCGACCTTGAGAAAGCTTTTGACAAAGTATGGCACCAGGGACTTATCTGGAAACTTCTACGTTTTCGTCTACCCACCGCACACATACGTTATATTTACAACTTCCTCATAAGTCGTGCTGCACATATAACCATCAACAACGCCAGTTCATTTCCAATCTTCTTACATACCGGAGTACCGCAAGGCTCAGCTCCCTCACCGCTGCTATACATCATGTTCTGTTCTGATCTACCCACACTGCCCGCAAACATACAACTTTACCAATATGCAGATGATACAGCATTTCTCGCCACCGCCAATACCATTCAACAAATGAACAGAACCATGCAAACCGCAATAGACTAATTTCATCAATGGTGTAACTCTTGGAAACTCACAATAAACGCTGCAAAAACACAAGCCATTATATTTCTTCCACCTAAACAAAGATCCAAAGTTCAACGAAATCTCACTCTTCTCACCTTGCAAATACAGAACACTAGAATCAAACCTACTACTACTACCGTAAAATACTTAGGACTCTCATACGATCATCATCTTACCTGGAATGACCACTTAAAATATCTTACGACCAAAGCCTACAATAGACTCAATCTAATAAAACGCCTTACTGGTACAACATGGGGCCCTCACACCACTTGCCGCTCTTAACACCTATAAAGTCTTTCTACGTCCTGTCCTGACATATGGTCATGTAGCTTGGGTGGCAGCGCCGCAGAAATTTTACGATAAACTAAAAATACTAGAACGACATGCGTTTCGCCTAGCTTACCGAATACAGTTATCTAGCCCCACTGCAGAGTTATACGCACGCGTCACTATGCCTCATATCTTGTTCCACCTTGAAACATTACGACAGCGCTTCATCACTACTCGCTATGAAACTTTGCATCCCCTACTATTAGACACCATGCACACTGATGCAACCTACGATCCTCAGCGCCCACCCAACATTACAAGCCCATTATCACTCCTGATCAGTATATACCTCTCAGTCCTACCCAACAACCATCCAGACCTACCATACCTCACAGCCTTCTCTGCCCCACAACCACCAAACTTCATACTTCCATCACATGCACAATAGTCCTACTGTTACTAACAGGGAACCAAATGTCACCCTCAGCATCCGGAATCGCCCCGGGTACAGAAGATAACTTGCATTTGTTTCTACTAATTTAAACCCGATGATGTGGCGTGTTTCACTTCATAATTTCATTCACCTGTTCACCGAAAATATGATCATATCATGAAAACTCCCTTTGCCCTACTCCTATACCTTCACTTCTCCCATATTTTAACTTCCCTTTCCCTATGAAGAGGGCGTAACCCTCTGTGTGGGAGATAGTCATGGCTCCACCATGGCTATCAATTTGTTAAAAAAAAATTCAAGATAGAGGAATATAGAAGAGGAATTATGTAGTTTAATCTTATCTTATATTTTCAACCCTCTGAATAAATACCTTGCTTTTCACGCCATAGCGTTTAATTTATTAGTTAGACGAGTTGGAGCTTTTGCCCATGGTCGTTTTGGCTGCTTCCGAGCGCCGTGACGATTATAGGTTAAAATCTCTACACATGTGCTTAGCGTAGCCCCACTACGGTGTAGCTTTGGGGTATGTTATTAGATACAGTAGATGTTGATGGTTAGAGCTATTTCACGTCGAGGGAAATCCACGATACGATCCTGAAGATTAGCCGGAGCAAAACAAAGAAGCAACCGCTCAGCAACAACGTGAAGACTGTATCAGTACCACGACAGATATGTGATTTTAAGTATTTGGTGATAAAGGAACCATTACATAGGTTAAACTCCTTGGTCACAAGATGAAACCACCCCTCCGTACTACCTGTAATTGCTCTTGTACTGGTAATCTTCTTCTCCAGCACTACGGTCTTAAAATAGTGAGTTAATTCTTCCAGATATTTTCTTCGGAAACGTTGCCCCTCCATCTGGTTGTAGTCTTCAATCCTTACTTCTTTTGCTGTCCTCCTACCTTTCAAATTGTTAATCAGACTCAGCACCAAATTCGTTCTTTATCATCTGGGAATCCGAAATGCTGCTAATTTCGGACTGGACCGACTCATATGGCATGGGATGAGTTTCCAGGCCATTTCCTTCCCCATATGGTAGTGGTATGCCTCGGTGTTTCCCCTGTTTTAGTATTTCTCTACAATATTCCTTCAAATGCTGCTGGATGATTTCTGGTTGTAATCTTCTAACCTTCTCTTTCATCTTGTTTATGTCCTTTGTATTTCTCTCCTTATCCGTATAAATTACTTTTTCTCTCTCTCTCTCATATTCTTTTCCACGTCACTCTCTACCACCGCAAACTGCTGTCGGTATTTTCAATATCTGTTATGGAAATTAACAGCATCGCTGTCTGATTTCATCAGTTAAAACCTGATTGACATTCTTCCCGGTTTTCTTTACCTTTTCGTTGATGTCAGTCTCCAATGATTTGAACTTCTATTCGGGATCTATTCTCAAATCATTGAATTTTTGGTCTAATTTATCGTCTTGTTCGTTAAATTTTTGGTCTAAATTACTGATTTTATGATCTAGGTTGCTGAACTTTACGTCTAGTTTCTGGTCCTGATCATTGAACTTTTAGTCTAGGTAGCTGAACTTCTTCAATAACTGATGTAATAATTAAAGGTTTATCTTCTTCCTCGTTCCGGACAGGTTCAATTTAATCCATTTTGCTCCTTTCTCCGTCTGTTTCCGTATCTCTTTCCTTTTCCGCTTATCAATTTGCCTAATACTTCTTTTCTGGTGAGGGTGGGTAACTTCATCTTTTGCCCCTACAGTGGGTACTTCTTCGGTACAGTCGCTCGCTCTCCTTCCTGAAATCAGGTTCGTCTCAGAACCACGTCAAAATTCTCCTGGAACTGGCATTTTGACCCCAAAAATCCACTCGGAATTCGAGTCCCTAAAGCTGGGCGGCAATAATGTAAAAGGATACTTGGCCACTATATATTACCACTGCTCCGACAACTGGCGTGGAATTTTTCCTGAATGGCAATTATTAGTTGGAACAGACAACCAAAACATTTATATCGAAAACCTAAATACCAGTGTATTTGTCTGTACGCATACCTATTTGAAAGAGCACATATGTATATAAGGACAGTTATAGTATAGGAAGACAAGGAAGAAAACAAAAGAGGCTTTCAAAAGACCTTTTTTATTCTTAGTAATCCCTGTTTGAAGGAGCTTAGTAACTGTTTGGACCAAAACCCAAGAATAGGTGAAGTTACATAGGACTACCGTACATTGGGTTATATACTCATTTTTGTGGTTGTTCGTTTATCTTCGTTATTCCAAACATAGACTTTACATAAAACAAGAAATATCTTAATATACAATTAACATCAACATCATCCAAGATATTTATTAAATATCATTATATACGAATGGCTTTTAAATATTGTTTCTGTATTTGTCTTTGGCTAGATAATATACGCAGACATATAATTCAAGTATTTGGTTTATAAAGCTGCAACATTTACTTCTACATGCCGGCCGGGTGGTCGAGCAGTCTGCGGCGGTAGGCTATCGACTCAACGGTCCCGGGTTCGAGTCCCAGCAGGGGCATGGGTGTGGATTTTAACACTTAACAGCTAAAGGCAAATCGTGACGGGCCGAAGTCCAAAAGTTACTAAACTGGCCCATATAAAAATAAAGTTTTAAATTTACTTCTACACTTTTGAATATTGAAGAATTGCAAATCCAAGGGTTATTTGCTCGGCAAAAATGAGCAAAATCAGTGAAAACCTAACTCCAGATGGTCAGCACCGGTGGTCTATCCTGAGATCTACCTCCTGATTACAAGAGAAGCACAGTACTAAATGTTCTGTCTCGTCGGTGTAATCATTACTAGCGCTATAATCATATTACTTGATGGTACGGCGAAAGTATGAATTTCGGTTTAGTGGTTCGCCAGTCTAAAAAATCGAAAGCATATCCTAAACATTTATACATACGATACGAGAATTTATAAAAATTCGTTCGGGGTGACAGGTGATTTATACAGAGCAACACACATCATGCAGGATGCGAGTGGCATTACAGTCGGGACTTTGCAACGTGGAAGTTGTTATGCAGGAAATATGCTCAAGAAGAAGAACAACTTTACCCCCAGAGGATGCGCATTCAGTAAATAAATTCCTGCTACGTTCTGCCTTCATGTCACCCCGGAATCCGTAAAACTTTGTAAACTTTATTTTGTATGGGTCACTTTAGTAACTTCTGACTTCGGCCCGTTACGATTATGAATGTGATGCTAGTTAAAATTCACATCTATGCTCCAGCCTTCACGGCTACCAGGTCGGCGCCACCGAAGGATACGGCCGTACCATCGTACCCCCGCTGGAGCTCAAGTACATTATAAAAGTACTTTGACTGGAGCCGCCGGTGGTACAGAGTAAGCCCGGCAAATTACCACAGAACGTACAAAGTTCTGCAGTACTTAAGATAGGTTGAGGTGAGTTAGTAAGGGAAAGTGTAACGACGGTGACCACATCACAGCATCATTCAACCTTGAAAATATCGACATAAAGGAAGTTTATTTGTTAATTAAGTGTTTGAAGTGTGACTGAACTTCGCATCTGCCTATGGGCTTCACAACGCCTAATACAGTCACATAAACATGATACAATTTCCTACTTATTCATTTGCTATTCAATAACTAGTATAACGTGCTCTAGATGGAAGTTAAGTGTGAACCTGTAACTATAAAAATATAGTTTATAGCTTGGGGCAAAAACAGTGTATGCAGTATTTATTAATTTAGAGAAAGCATTAGATCTAATAGACTGGGCAAAATAGGAATACTGAAAAAGGTAGGCGTGTAGTAGAAAGATCTACCACTTAATGTCAGATTAAAAAATCAGAAATCAAGACAAAAGGTTGAACGAAACGAACTGCAATCGGAAAATCGTAGTGAATGGTCTAAGGATAAACACGCTACGAAAGATCTGTCGTCATTATCACAGAACTAATTACTATTGTGGTAATGACAAAAATTCGTATTTTCTTAAACCAGTGTTGAAGGATATTGAAGGAAGTTTCAAAATTCTTCGAGAAACGAAGGATTTTGAAAATGATATCGACTAAGACTTTTTAAACCTACTTTCTAATGTAGTATCTATTGGCACGTTCCGGATGTGCGAATTGGTAAACACCTTGTCTACCGTCTATATGTGCCTTTTCTAGCTATTTAACAAGTGCCCAACAGCGCTCAATAAGACGTAGTTCAAGGGTGTTAGGATGATTCAATTGCTTTAAAAAATTCCACCTGATCTGTTTAAAACTAATTTGTTACCAATTTAGAGTAATGTGCTATTGCTGAATCAGGCCAGAATAGTATAGTACCTTGGTGTTCCCTTAGAAAAGACAAGAGATGTTCCCGCAGGCACATTGTGGCATACGCATGGGAATTTATGGTGCTCTCTTAAAAAAAAGAGCGGGGCATTGATCACATTACTTGTCATACAAGGAATTTGCGGTCAAAGTTTCCAATCGAAATTGATTTTTCAACATCTAGAATGATAATATGACTCCACTAAAATACTGAAATTCTTGAAGTGTGGCAAAATATGATTCGCATTCGAAAGATGTTTTGGGATAAGCTTTATACTCTACTGTATATTGTTTCAGAGACCAGGAAGTCCAATCTTTGCAGGCAGCGAAATTTGCAGAAGTCTTTGTCTGCTACAGCCGACCATCTCGTTTAGCCAAGACATCCAACGTTTTCGTAGGGAGTTATCAAAGTTGTAACAAAATATATTCATGAACATACATTCAAAATAGTTTTTTCTCTCTGAGAGACTGAGAACCCCCAGCCCGTATTGTCTCCTGTCCAGTATCCATTAATAACCATTTGCTTTCAATATATATAACCGTTTATAAAAGAAAATGTGTTTTCCGTACTCTGTATGGATTGCTCTCTACGTGCCATCTTTTTCGGGTACCCCTGTCGTTATTTGTTGACGCCAGCACCTATAATTTTGGCTATGAAGGTTTACCTAGGTACTGTACCTACATACGAATTTTCATCAAAATCGGGCTCTGACACCTGGCGAGTGTTCCTTCTTAGACTAATTTATAGTGTCATTTCGATTGGCATTATCGAGGCTCAATGGTAGAGGTGGCTTAGCATTCGTGAGGTCTTGGGATCCATCCCAGCGGCCGACCATCCTGACTGAAATATTTTAAGGATTTTCCCTCAATCAGAAGGCAAATTGCGGGATGGTACCTACTGGCCGTCTACCTTCCACAATCCTTTCCGCACCCTATCCCGGCCTGAGCCTCAGATGCGTTAAGGTCTTAAAATAAAATTCAAATTCGATTAGCATTCAAATTTTTATATTAAAGTTACAAGTGAAAGAAAATGTAGCAGTTATCAGTTCTTCTATAGTTATGGCATTTCATCACTGGCTAAAACATAAGTGTTCTCACTCCTGAAGACATTTTATATTATATTATATTGTATATATATATATATATATATATATATATATATAAGCGCTTAGAAATAAGCGCTTAGAGGCCCTCCAAAAATCGAATCGACTGTTAGGACACGCCTGGGCTAGACGAATCTCCGCATTAAAAAGAACTTATTCTCTATATTTTCTCAGGACATTAACAGAAAGCTTCGTACAGACGTCTTAGGTATAAATGTGAAATCAAATATTAAAATTTCAGTTAAAACCAAAAAATGTATATTTTTATTTTACTCTCTTCTGGCCATTCCGAATTGAACTCATAAAAACTCTCATTTTGTAAAGTATTCAGAACAATTTTCAGTCTTCTTCATCTATGTAGATATATTAATTTAGAGAGATTATTCTCACAGCGCTTTCGAAAAAAAAAAAACGTCCTTTTAAGTGGATTTAGAAACCGGATTTGCATTTGTAGCTCTTTCCCTGCGACCTCCCCGTTTTCCTGTAAAATGTTTCTGGACTGCTACTTCAGTTCATCTGTTATTACGAACTTTGGGACAACCATCGCCCGCAAATGGCCTCGACCAACCGCCGAGTGTGATCCTTTCTTTCTTTCTATCTCCTATCTCTCTCTAGTCTTTCTTCTCTACCCTCTTTCTTTCTCTTTCGGATTATTCATGTTTCTGGAAATGGGAAACAGCGCAAAGGAGTGGAATAAAATGAGGTGTGGAGGGGAAATGGGTAAAAGAATCTCTTGAATTATTCATGAACGGGACGAAATGCGAGATTGTTGCGACATATCTTCTTGAAGGAATAAAAAAAAATCCTTCATTTTCTCTCGTTTTTTTTTCTTTTTGTCCAAAAGAAGAATGTAAGTCAAGAACTATTCCATTCATCTTCTCAGATAAGAACTTTCCACCACCTCTTCTGCTCCCATCCGTACTTTTAAATTTAAAAATGGGTAATTTAAAGATAAATGTTTTCTGTTAACTGCAATAATTTACCAGTCACATTTTCTTCTATACAGCTATAAGCATTTCTTAATGCTAGCCTTAAGATACTACTATTTGGAATGATATATTTTCTCCTAATGACAACATACTTTACTGCTTGAACATGCATTTTAAAAAAAAATGAACGAAATTACTTCACAAATATATGAATAACTTGACCTCGAGTTCGCCGAGCGATTAGCACGCTCTCTTTTGTGCGCGTGGTCACGAGTTTAATTACCGTCGGGGTCTTTCAAACGGAGTGGTTCGGAGACCACTTTACCAAAAACTGTAGGCCCTGTCCTTAGAAGCTCACCAGCTCGTTTAGGACGTTAGTAACTGTTCAACCTAAATAACTGCATTAATATTCCTCACATTACATACTCCCCTCTCATATCTGATACACCATTCGGTAATAAAATGCAAACATTACGGTCTCAAGCTGGCTTTCATTAAGCCTTGCACTGGGACTCTCTGCTTTCCATTCGATCGATAGTTGCTGTAAACATTTCGAAATCACTATTTAGAAATTCCGAATTAATGGAATATGTACATATTTTGAATATATTTCATTGTTTACCAGCGATCTGAGTATTTTTATTATTATTTTTAAATCTACAACCATCAACTAAGGAAATGTGAATGTGCATTGAAAAGAATGTTTCACAATTACAGTACAGTACAACGAATCTATTAGTTTACATCTGTGTTGACATTTTGAAATGATTTGGAACTGACTAAATTTGGACTAAGAATGCAAAGAATAAATTCAACAGTTTAAGCGGAAGTAGATGCAAAAATACACGATGATTTTGCACCACGCTAACAACGAGTTGTACTTAATTTCGTTTCGTTATTGGTCTATAATTCACATAGTTGGTTAATAAAATATGCTTCTCAGCAAATGATTACTGTAAATGGAAGTAGATGTACATAACCCTTTTCTTTCTATTTGTTTCTTGTCTGAGGTAAAGCTTATATGGAAAATTTGAAGCTTCTTGTGTTGCTAACTACATAGGGTGTTCCAAAAGTGACTGTCATAAATTCTCAGACCGAGAAAGTTACTTCGAAGAAATAAATTTTAAAAATGCGGAAATTCGGAGTTAAATGCGCTATAGCGTCACAAATGACATACCTCGACAAATAATGACGTAAGTCCAGTCGGCTCAAAGTTGGTGACAGAGTACGGCGCATAGGTGTTTTCCGCACGTAATTTCATTGTCAAGGGATCAACATTGCGCAACAGACAAGCATAGAGATCTTCTCTAAGCTGCAATCTTTCATCGTAAGCTTCGCCGAATTACATTATTGGTGTAATTTCCTAACATGTCTTACATCATGTTTGCCGAAATATGATGTCATTTGTAACGATCCTGTCTTAACTTTCGGCGTTTCTAGCTTCGAAACTACGCATGTTTTTCAATTTCTTCAAACGAACTATTTTCTTGTCCCTGCCACAGGAATTCACCAATAAATTTATGACTAACTTTTGAAATATCCTGTATAAGAGTACGTAGTAGTAGAACCAGTATTAAGCGTCTATTAAAATCATTCCTAGTTTCTTTCAGAAGTCTGAAGCTCTAATTTGCGTAAATTTATTTTACACGTTGGTTTTCATATTTAGCAAGATGTCCGTAGTAGTCCTTTCTGGGTTGTAGTTTACGCTGTTCTCTGTTGAGGCTATCATTCCTAGCTCGGTTGCTGGGTTGATGTAAAAAGGTAATGATCTAGTGTACTAACTTTCCTTGTTCTCTTTTCGCAGGCTGGATCACAAACGACAGCCGTTTCTGGCTCTGTACAAGTGATAAGATGTACATGGGCCAGGAGAAAGCATAGTCAACATCTGCTGGCAAGCTGCATCCATTGTATATGGTACATAACGGATCGACCCCAGGCATCATGGTATGGGGAGGGATTTACCATAACAGCTTCAACCTAGTTTTTAACCCGAACACCATGACGGCGAACGTTTACATCGTAATGCTGATTGAATCCCATGTGCTGCCAACGGTATTCAACACGGTAACAATCATTCCATACCGACCTGCATACCAACACGCTCTTCAAGATGTGTACGTGTTACCCTGGCCTGAAAGATCACCAGATCTGAACATCGAACATGTAGAAGACATAATTGGACTAGCTGGACTCATCCGTAACCAGCAACGGTGCAACGATTATTGGCAATATGGCCGTCCAGTTTCAGCAGGCAGGAGCAAACACCATCCCATGGGACGACATTCGACACCTTCTACAATGGGAAGCATGCGTACGTGTATGCCAGCATTTAACGCGGCAGTGACTACAGTGCGTATCGGCACGACGACATTGGTTAACTTTATTTTGTAAGGGCCATTCTAGTAACTTTTGACTTCAGACCGTCACGATTATATTTTGAAGACCCTGCTAGTTAAAATCCATAAACAACCATGCCCCTGGCGGGATTCGAACCCACAACCTTATAGTCATTGGTTTAAAGCCTCGGACCACAAGGATGCCTGGTCGGCTTGTAACTTGTATGAATGTAATACATCATGTAGAGTAATCTGAGGTATAACTTTTGTTTAACTAGGAAGTATTAACTAATGATAAATCTATTGTTTTAAACAAACAGAGTATCTTACTTACTTCCCATATATCAGACAGATGGATATATAGATAGATAGACGCGTGTGCAAATAACGGAAAGTTATCATTTCTTAAAAGAATTCGAATGTTATGTCTCTACTGTAATAAATTAAGTAAGACAGAACACGCTAGTTCAGTCTCATGATTGCAAAGCGTGCAGAAAGGTCAAATAACTAACTTTCGTGTTTCAGCATTATATATGTATACCGCACAAATACTCTCCTAAACCATTTTTCTCACTCTAAGTTTTGTGACACGGCCCCCTTGACAAAAAATAACTCAGCAGCATCACTGCCATAACCTGAAATATCTCGGGAGAATCGAAAACTGAAGCTGTCACGGAAAACACGAAACAGATGACACCCATCTCAGTTGCAATTCCCTTCAAATTACCCTGGGGACTATCTCTGATAAATGGAAGCGGTTTTTGAATGCCGTCCTATATCCTTTCTTGTGTCTTCTACTAGAAATGGAGGTACAGTGTCATCCAGCAAATGATGTCCAGGGTTGCCAACTCGAAACTGTCAGAACTGCCAAGTAGAACTTTTATACTGTATTGTGTGTGTATGTATCGATGAAAAGGGGAAATGTTTATTGACAAGGGGAAGCCACCACTCTATCATCACCGACAATCCACAACTTTTCTTGGAGAAAAAAAAAACACTACAGCATCCAAAAAAAAAGTCGTTCGACACAAGATCCAATAGTTAAAGAGAGAAAAAAAAAACTGGTCTAGTGGTGGAGGTAGAGGCATCGTAATATGTTTTATTATGCAGGAGGCAAGTGCACAATAATTTACAAAAACAATGCACAGTGTGTAACCGAAAGAAATGTGATTAACTTCAGGAGGTGATTATTCACATCCAAACAAGAAAAAAAAGTTCTATAGCTTTGGTGCTATAGGTGCTCAAATTTAACACTTATAAATTATGTCATATCTCGACAAGTAATGATGTAAACCGTGTCCGCTTGGCAAATCCCAATCGAAGTTTTACCCAAAACGTATGTTAGCACTGTTTCTGAATGAAGAGTGTACTTTGGGATTCTCCCCACAAGAGAATCTCATCGTGATCGAACTGACATCACGCGAAAGACCAGGCATAATGAATTTCTCTCGCAAAAACACTCGCCAGGTGACAGAGACCGATTTTGATGAAAATTCATATGTAGGTATAGTGCGTAGGCAAATCTTTACAGCCAAAATTATAGGTGCTGTGGTCAACAAATAACAAGGGGACCCGAGAAAGATGGAACGTAGTAAATCGAACGTGGTACGAATACTGAGTACGGAAAACGCCTTTTGTTTTATAAACTGTTACATATATTGAAAGCAAATGGCTACTAATGGATACTGGACGTAAGGTAGGTCATGATGGAGTTATGACTACAATGGCCACCATCTCGAAAGCGGCCGTCTTGACTATGCTTTAAAATTAAAAAAAAAAATATTAAATGGGCCATGTGATTATCAATATGTGCTGGAATGTTCCCGAAAACCCAACGATAACGTTAGTTTTGACATAACTCTAATCTTGTACGACAAAATGACACGTGAAATTAACCTGGAGAATGTGAATCGAATGACGAAAAATCAGTTTTTGTTAAAACAGTTGAAGGTAAAAAAAAAACCGGCTACAGTAGAGAACAGTTATGTTGGGAAATATGATCCTCATGGCAGCAACATGAACTGCACTATAAAGTTTTAAATACATTAACGGAAGATGGACTAACTTCAAGAATGCGTAATGCTAGGTGAAAGTGACGTTCTCCACATATCATCTGTCCAGTATCCATTAATAGCCATTTGCTTTCAATATATGTAACAGTTTATAAAAGAAAAGACCTTTTCTGTATTCTGTTTACTTCCTCTCCACGTTTTATCTTTCTCGGGTACCCCTGCCGTTATTTGTTGACCACAGAATCTATAATTTTGGCTGTGAAGGTTCGCCTAGGCACTGTACCTATATACGATTTTATCAACATCTGGTTCTGTCACCTGGCGAGTGTTTCTTGTCAGCCACGTTCTTCAATCATTAGCTTCTCCAAAGAACACGTCTTGGGTCATTTGTTAGAGATTACTTATCGAGATAAGTCATTTGTAACGACGCTACGCAAGCTTTGAGGGCCTGTAACTATGCATATTTCGAAATTTTTTCGGTGTATCATTGCTGTCTTTTTTCTCCATCACCTGGTTTCAAATAATTGTACGCGTAATTTGTCTTTTCTCCAGTTTTGTTGGGACGTATAACCAAGGATACCTATAGCTATTTGGTGTCGAGAACTGACTAACATACTGAAAGACTGAGTTATGAAAAGAAGCCAGAGGTCAAATTTCGGAATTTTCCAACCGTCACCGTCGTAAAAGCCCACAGATGTGTAGCGAAGGTCAGAAAAAATTGGGCCTCGAAAATAGTCTTTATTGTAGTTCTTTCGTAACGTATCCCACACTCGAAGACATTTATTATTTTTTATGTTCTATCTATTGCAAATGATATATCGGCAGATATGAAATAGCTGATATCTGGTGAAAAACGGATGGGTAACACTGCTACTTATAGTTGTTGATTTTCTACATACGAATTAAAACTTTATGATATACCCGCACAAAAACGTTGATGTTTTGTCATTTAACCCCTTCTGCTAAGACTCACTCCTAATTTGTAGCAATGTGCAACAGCTGTAGTAGATAGATAGCTAGCCAAGATCATTAGATGAGTCTCCCACAATTCGAAAGAATTAAATAAAATTAAGTGTCAGACAATACACACCGAAATTGCATGAAGTTTATTGCAAAAGGAGATTCACGATACTCCACAATATTGTGCCTGTTTCATTTTAATTCTATGGCATCTCTCTTGAGACCTATTTTACCCAGTTATTGAAACATCTCCGGACAAGAATCTATCATTCAGTCAATAGCTCTCAAATGATGAGAACGGGTGATTAGGAACCTGAAACACCAGGACAAAAAACGCGGATGAATTGAAGAGGAATATTTCCCTCAATCCATGTGTTTATTTCTTCATGATTTGATATTCAGGGGCGAAGCGTGAGCTTTCTGGAACTACAGCTTGACAATAAAAAAATTCGGCAATCAATATTCCGGTTCAATCGGTTTGTAATCGATTTATTACTACTAAAATGATTTACGTTCGTAATATTAATAATCGAATCAACAGTTTTTAACCTTAGCTACAGAATAGTCTCTAGATCCTGGTGACAAAGATCTTAGGTTAATGCTTTCGCACCGTTGCCCAGTTGTTGTCACCTTAACAAGATAACCAAAGCGGATTTCCTGAATGCCGGGATGGTAGCGTAGTAACACGTTAGAAGACCTTAAATCAGCGGGAAACACATTTGACAAGTGCGACTGAAGAAAATCTATGTATGGAAAGCCGCTTTGCTTTGATTTGCGAAAATACACGAATTAATAAGAGATGAATAAAGGCTTTGAATACAAACACCGTAATTCAGATTTAGAACAATGAATTTTAATATTATATAAAAAAAGAAAAGAAACACGAGTAGAATACATACACTAATATACAATATATATATTGAGCAAACAAGTTTTAGTTACGCGCGCCAGGAGGTTAAGCTATTAATATTTGGATACTATAAAGAACACATATCGAAACGACCAAAAGAACATAAATTCTAAAACTCAGAACACCCTCAGTGGGCGGTACTGTTCCACGAACATACCTAATATAGTCAATACAACACGTAAGAAATAGACTTATAGACAGTTTTTAAATGATTCACACAAGTAACGACTAAACTTTCCCACGCATCAAAAGAAATTATACGTAGCAAAGTTGTTAGTATACGCAATATAAAATACGTAGTAGCAAGAATAAGGAAACCAAGTGTTTCATCTCTTTTTCATTATACAAAACAAATGACTAATTTGTTTTTGGTTACATGGAATTACATTTTCAATAACTGAAAATTAACACTACATGTACGACTTAAATGTATTCCTTTTTTAAAATAAAAAATAATCATTCATTAGGGCTCGTTTACACACATTTCCATTATATATAGCAGTAAAATTTATTCTAAGTTTTTCGACATGAATGTCGGAGCGCATTTTTAAATTTACCGCATTGTGCGCCAATGTTTTCTGGAGTCGCCGTTTATGTTCTGACGGCGCTACTCCAGAATCAAATGTTTGGTCATGCTTACTGTCGTCTGCACACAGCAGGGTTTACCTGGTACGTATGTGCGTTTATTCACTGCTGGTTGGCAATGTATCAGATGGATTTTTTTTAAAAACATTTTGGCGTTTTTCCTGGAATTTTCCCTCGGCATTAACAATCTTTTAAAATGAATGTTAAATAAATTTAAAATTTAATTAACAAGTGAAAAGCTAATAAAAATTAGAACAAATAAAATTGATCTTTATAAATTTCCAAAGCACTTTTAATGCTTACATATATACAACATATATAGAATCCGGAATTTTGAAAAATCCGGAAGTCCTCAGGTCCCAAAGTTGACTCTTTTTTTTTTTTTTTTTATTGTCAGCCTGTATAAGCAGTAGCTAAAATTTCAAAATATGTGGTTAGAGAATTTCTAAAATGTCGTACTAGTTATAGCAGAAACTCAGACAGAAAACGTGTTATCAAAGTAGACAAAATCCTCGAAAGTAAGGCCTTAATTCTTCACAATGATTTTTAACTTAAATGATAGTGTTGCCAGCGATTGATTTTATTATTTTTATTTATGGCCTTTAGACATCTAAGGCTCAGGCCGGGATAGGGGAGGGGAAATGCGATAAGGTGTCGGCCAGGGCCTAAGTTGAAGGTCATAAATAAATTATTATTTGGTGACTAAGGAAAATCCCTAGAAAACGTCAGTCAGGATGGTCGGCCGCTGGTATTGAACCCACAACCTCCCGAATGCTAGCGCAACCTCTGAGCCATGGCCGCTCGGTGCCAGCGATGGAGTAAATGACAAGTAAAAACAGAAAGAACAATTACAACGTTTACATGCAAGTTTCGCCACTATTATCTGTAGTATTCTCTTTTCATCTTTTGTTCTTTGAGACAGTAAGAATAAACGGAAAAGCCACCTAAAAAGGAAATTAAAAACTAAAACTGCATTTTTCCTATCATTGAAGAAGTAAACTTTCACACAAAATACAAAAAAAAAAAAAGTTTATTTTCCATTTATGCCAATTTTAATACATAACAACAAAATATCGACTGAGAAGGTGCGAAAAAATCCACAGAACTTTTATGTGGTCTGTGTCCTCATTCAACCGGATCCAATCCCAATTTCATCCCCTCCAATGCGATTTTGTTCCCAGAAATGTATCTGCAACATGGTTTAACTCTTGCTTTTATTATCCTCAGCTCCTGTTAACGCTAATTGTAAGTTATATTCTCCCTCTCACGAGTTCCCGGGAGAGAATTTCAAGAATTTATAGCCAACAGGAGGAAACAACCATACGACAAATATGTGCAGACACACTTTAAGTAGAGCGAAACACACGTCGTCAGGAGAATGAAAATGTATGTGAACATTACATAATACTAATCTTCTCCAGCCTTCTAACACTATATACATACACCCCTAATGAGTAGAAAGGCTTCAAATGAATATACATCTTAAACGAATGAATTTAGTAATAAGCTACAGGGCAAAACTAACGCTAGATCTTTTTAAAAACAACAAAAACACAAGGGAGCTTCAAATGGTTGAATAAGTTCTTTAGTTTAACCCTAGAGCAGTGGTTTTCAACCACCCCGGTCCACCAAACTATTGTACCGGTCTTCGACAAATGAATATAGTTAATTATTTAACACTATTTTGTAGATTTGGACATTTCAAAATTGAGATTAAAGCTTATATTTCTTTTTGAGAACAAGTGGAATCTGAAGATGTGCTGGCATCTTTTCAACGTCAAATAAACCTCTAATTTACTGGCATCTTCCCAGTACTTTAAAAGTTTTTCTCTGCATTTTGACTGTGAGGATTGGGTAAAAAAAAAAAAAAAAAAACACCCAAAAGGATACATACTGGTCTAAGGTTTATGGAATTTCCGGAGCAAGCCCGCGCTAGGTCTAACGTAGACCATTATTAACAGTATCTTTCGAATTTTCCGAATGAGAGTTAAATATTTTAAATGAAACTATTTTCAGATGTCGATGAAATCATTTTGATTAGAATGTTCTTTATTGCTTTTGAGAATTACGCACTTATTTCTACAAATGGTGAAACTTCCACTTCTCCGTGTAATGCTCTTTAATTATTATTTTCCTGAGGTCCGGATTGATGGTAATATCGCAATAAAAAGGCCTTTGCACTCCGTATAGTTAGTCGAGTAAGACAGTGCGGTTATTGGTTACTCTGTGCAATTACACAGAACAGGTCTAATTACAAAAAAAAAAAAAAAAAGTAAACACTACGTATGTTAGCATGAATTAATACTTCTATGCCTTTTTAACCTTTAGTTAAATATACGCTACTGCCAAGTGTGGTGCGAATATTCAGAGTAGACAGAACCAGCATGTACTATACCTGACACTACAACAACAACACCACGGGGGCTGAGCATACGATTGCTCTTAAGACTATATCAGCCTCCACGTATTTGTTTTCTCGGTCGAGAGATGGGGGTGAGAGTTTCCGCGACTGGGCTTCCACCTGGTGAGGGTTGTGTGAAATATTTATGAGCGTAGAAGGCACTGTTGCAAACTAACTGAAAGTTGTATTTCATATGGATTACGCTCTCTTGGGATAGCTGAGTTGGTGATTCGCCTACTAGAAATACAATCGGGTAGCGAAACGTGGAAGAGTTCTTGAATCTTCGCGCCAAGAGATATTAGCCTTCATATCAGACGATACTGAATGACTACGGCACCGCTTTGTCTTGTTTCTCTCCAGCATAAGTTCGCTAACTTCTACTAGTAGCCCTCGCCAGTTTTTTTTTCCCCCTAAAATGTTAGGTAAAATGTGTAAGTCGTACATTCTTGTTGGAAATATTTGTACTGTATTTAGTAGTTACTGCTGAGTACCGCGTTATTAAAATAATTATTTTTCCATCGTTTTACTCTTGATGTCATATCAAACCGTGGAAGTCCGGAAAAACGGATACGGGCTCTGGATTCGGACCGGAGTCCGTCATATGGATGCCCCTGATCAGAGGCGGCGTTTGGGGCTGGCAACCGCCCCAGGCCCCGCGTTCCGAGTTGATATTTTTCTTACTCAATGATATAAAAGTTGATTCGTAAAAAAAAAGTTTACAAATAAACTAGTTTGTATAGTTTCCATGCGAAATGGAAATGAATAAAGAAGCACTTGTAATTAGCAATGCAGTTTTTAAAATATATTGTACTTTCTTTAAATAAATTATGTCGGATTTTTTTTTCATAAGAAACCGTTGTTCATTAAAAAAGAGAATATATAGTAATAAATTTAGGGTTAGGAATGAAAGGAAGAAGTGAGAGGAAGCATTTAGGAGGAAGTTGCTTACTGCTTTATCGGCTTTAGATGTAATATTTCGGCGCTCAGCGATTTTTACATGTACTTTGGCCCCGCGGGGTCATTATTGCCCTAGGCCCCGCGCTCACCTAACGCCGTCTCTGCCCCTGGTGGCCGGAAAAGGATGCGGGAAGGAGTCGGACAAAGCCCAAGTTGAAGGCACACTCCAGGCATTTACCTGATGTAAATGAAGAAAAAAACAATCAGAATGGTTAGCCACTGGGCCCGAAGAAGACACAAACGCTCCATGAACTGTACTACCAGTGATTGTACGATAGAATATGAAATGCAGTCGCCGGCCAGGTAGCCGTGCGGTCTACGGCGGTAGGCCAACGAGTCGAAGGTCCCGGGTTCGAGTCCAGGCAGGGGCATGGGTGTGGATTTTAATGGCTAAAGGGCGAATCGTGATGGACCGATATCCAAAGTTATTAGATTGGCCAATATAAAAATGAAGTTTACCAAAGTTTTTGAAATACAGTCCATACAAAGATAAACACAAACAGGAATTCTGCCAGGGTTTTTAGTTTGGGGGGTGTAAAGTCAAAATTGGGAGGGTGTAAATGGAGTTTCGCAAGGTTTCTATCGATTTTTGACCGTAAAAACTTTAAAGTAGGGGTTTGCTCTCTAGATTTTTCTTGAGGGGGGGGGGGGTCTGGAGGAATCAATGCGCATAAATCATAATGTTCACACCTTATGCCGAAACTAAAATATCTTCTCACCTGTCTCATACCAGCCTTTTGTAAACTACTGTGAACTAAATACAAATCTTGATTCCTTCTTCTAACATCTTAAAAGTTCAGAAATAAATTTTCGCAAAATTGCTTTTTTCATAAAAGTGGGAAAACGTTATCCCAAACTCTATAACACTACTCGCGTGATGATATTCTGAGAACCATATTGTGCATAATTATTTTCAATGATTAGCTCAACACTACAAATAAGTGAGGTACAAGATAACTATATACTCTCCGAATATATTACACACACGAGCACCACCTTCCCAATTATCCAATACATTCACAATTTTATTTCTTTGACGATTACCGAAAAGAACTTCATCCTAAATAGTAGGATCAACGTAAGTTAATTCGAAGCACGCAAGCAAGCTGTTGCGTGACTGGTACAGACTACAGACAGAGCGATGAAAAGAAGCAACGAAATGTATAGAAGAAGTAGTGGGGAAGGGGTGAACAAAAAGAAAAGACCAAGAGGAAAATAAAACGAGAAGTTGGAGCTACATAGAGTAATATGATCATCTCATTTGCCCCGAAGGTGTGTGTGCGCTCCATATTACCTTAAGTGACAGAGTCAAGGAGGCGTTATTTACGGTATTCATGCCTGACTTAACCTTCTTTTATCATGACCGATTTGCCTCACAACGAGAGAGAGAGAGAGAGAGAGAGAGAGAGAGAGAGAGAGAGAAACGAAGACGATTCCTAACGTCATCCATCGCATTCGTTCTCTTTCTATTAATGCCATTGATTTTCAATACCTTTTTTCTTTTTCAACGGTTATTCTTTTTAACCTTCTAGAAATATTAGGAATTGCATTGCAGAATTCGTGATTCACCTACTTGCATTTCACGCATTGCAGTTTTTGTTTCTTCCTCCATTTTCATAAATCTCTCTTTTTCTTTCCTGTACTATTATTTATTATTGAACTCAACATCACGCAAGGCTTTATATTTTCCTTCTTGTTACCTGTCGTTACTACGGTTGATTGAACACAGGCTTCAAAAAAATATGTTACTGGGATTTTTAGAGTCGGGTAAGTATACTGCAAAAAGAAAGAAAAAGGCAGCACAGAAAATAGTATAGAAACAATTTTAGTTATTTGTAAGTTAAGAAAAACATAGCGTGACAATTATCTGGGACAATTTCCTTTTAACTGCCTCTATATTTTGCATATTATCTGCGGATCCCTTCTACTTGCACGGTTTGCAAACATTTTACGGAAGTATCAGTGACTTTACACTTCAGCATACTTAAAAAATGAACCCCACTCGCTAAACTTTTT
Source organism: Lepisma saccharinum (assembly GCA_022664845.1). NCBI lineage: Eukaryota > Metazoa > Arthropoda > Insecta > Zygentoma > Lepismatidae > Lepisma > Lepisma saccharinum. The sequence goes on from JAGDQP010004363.1 coordinate 28,182, forward strand.
ATTTCCAGCTCAATTAAAGTAACTTCTGATTTCGTTCCCATTAAAAAAGTGCACTTTTATGTTAAAATTTGGTCACAAACATCCACGACTCAATCGATAATTTAATCCAGAATTTTCTCAGTTGTGAACAAGAGTTTTATTTGCCTCTAAGCACACGAAACTAGCGGCCGACTCCTTGAAGTATGGTGAAGATTCTAAAGTCATATCGTAAGAAACAACTAAAATATCGTAATGTACACTCTCTTTCATAAAACCTGGCAGAAGGAAATATTTTCAGAGTCCAAAAATAACACAATATGATATGTTGTGAATATCGAAACCTATAACAATGAAGCTCTTTCAACAATTAAAAAAGAAAATTAAAAATCGGCATTGATCATGCTCTTGAATTGTTATGAACTTTCTTTCCTGAAAGTTTGAACTCTCTAGGCTTGAATTTGTAGGACCAGCAATGAAATTTTGTGTAACAGTGAAAATACATTAGACATACGGATATGGTGCTGCCATCTTTTGTTGGAGATCGTTGCTTTAGACTATCCTTAAAAAAAATGTATTAAACTGTGCACTCTACGCACACTTTGTACCACATCCCACGGTATCAACCCATTTTCACCCAATTTTCGGCTCCAAATTTCAAAATTAACCGACACAAACGCGTGTGTGCAAAACTCTTAGCAAAATATACATAGGATCGGTTAAATAAGCTCACACACACACACTATACGTGAACACCTTTGGGAACAAACAAAAATTATGTTACACAGAAATTGGGTTGATTGGCTCACACCACACGACGAGATTCACGCTACGAATGAAATCAATACTTAAAGCATGTGCTTTAGTCGAAGATACACACACACAATATGCTCTCTCCCTCTCTTTCTGGATGTATGCGACCTCCTGACATGATGTTTTTCCAATAGGTCAACTGAATTCTTAAGTAAGTAACCTGTGAATATATGGCGGATGGATACATACATGTATAAATAAAGTGACAAGAGAGAAAGGCTAACTGAACAGACATACCAAAATAAAATTCTCGGAGGACATTCTCTCTCTCTCCCTCCCCACCAAATGATAATCTTAAATGCATTACCATTGCTTAAATCAAAGTAAAAAAAGTGAGACATCACGTGGTGTTAAAAGTATATATATAAAGAATTTTCGGACACGAAGCTTTATTTATTCGAACACATAGGACCTTCATCAACAGAGATGATGATTATCACTTTCCTGATATTTGGCTTCAACTTCTAAATGCAGCAGACAGCACAACAGCAACTAGAGCCAACAGCCAATCAGAGAACAGCTTACACCACGCAAATCCGATCACGTCTCTGGTCCAAGCTAACAGCCAATCAGAGAACAGCTTACACCACGCACATCCTAGCACATCATTGGCTAAAGACAACAACCAATAGGAGGGCAGCTTTTCTTACGAGCAGCATATGTCCTTTATTTACACCTGGTATTAACACACCAGATGTGTTAATATGAAACCGGAATTTGTGCATAGACGGCATTATAGTAATGCCAATATGACTCGACATCTGATCTTCCTTTTGACGCGCTGCTGTCGTGTGAAAGAATTTCGCATCCTCTTACCACCCGTAGAGCTATGTTGCCACACTTCGCAAAATAAACTTTGCCTTCAGTCGTGTGATGGAGTTGAAAAACATACGGTACACACATCTTCCTATTTTCCTTATATGCTGCTGAGTGGAATTTGAGAGAGAGGAAAATCTTATTCTCGCCCTGTGCATTTCGTACTTTCAAAAACAATACAGGTAAAACATTAAAAGGCGAGAAACACGATTACTAATTAAATACCAATTCGAAATTCCAGAATTCCGGAAAGTGGGAATTCTGAAATGTGTGAATTTCCGAATGTCGGTCATCACCACCAAATGATAGAAGTTTGAATGTTATTTATGTCCTTTAGGCACCTAAGGCTCAGGTCGGGAGGTGGGAGGGGAAAGAATTCGGGAAGGTGTTGACCAGGGCCTATGTTGAAGATGCCACTCTGGCATTTGCCTGGTGTGACTGAGGGAAAACCCTGGAAAACCTCAGTCGGGATGGTTGGCCGCTGGGATCGAACCGACGACCTCCCGAATGCTACGCCAATCAAATGATAGAAAAGAACGGTCCACCGCCAACAGGCAGTACAAGGCATGTTATTTTGAGTACAATTAACTCTTGCTGGCTCAGATGTAAAACAGTGTAAAAAAATCTTACGATGAACGCCTGAGCGTGAGGTGCTTAAGGGCCATAAATAAAATTAAAATGCTTGTGTTAAAATTTTATTTCGGAAAGTCAGAATTCCGAATTTGAATTCGATTGCAGAGACTTGATGGAGTATGATGGGATGATTAGTGGAATGAAGAAAGTGGGGAGAAACTGAAGAACCCCAAGAAAACCCATGCACACGGTGTTTGTTCATCACAAAACTCACATGGCAAGAAGAGGAATCGAACCGACGATCCTAAGCGCAAAAGGTAAGCGCTTTACCATTGAGTCACCGACTTTCCGAATTCCGGAATTCCTAACACCCCAAGTAGACCCTAACTTTCCGGAAGCAGCAGCTGCTCTCTCCGTTGCTCATTCTATGGGAAACATCCAGTGGACTGAACTTTTCTCATCGTCACAAAACGTTATAACTTCGCTCTTTTTTTTCCTCACTGCGTACCACAACATTCTCCTTTTCAGCCATCCTTACTTCAACTGAACCTCTTGTTAAATTTGACAATAGCGTTACACATTCAAGACTCCCTCGGTTATCGCCCCGCTGAACCCTTATTGGTTGAACGCGTGGGTGTGTCGAGGGTGTGTGTTTTAGTTCGCATTTTTGACACAGCTCAAGTCATCTTGGCAGCACTATAGCTGTCACTCTGATTACCGTAAAACTGCGTCCTTGGCGCCACTTGCTTGTTTTGACTGCTGATAACGATTTTCAACTCACAACCAAACAAGTTTCATGTCATAGTGTAGCTTTGAACATGGCGCAATTTGTACCTACAAACTACGATGTGCGGACGCATTGATTATTTGTTACAATTTGAAGAAAACTGTAGCAGAATCGCATCGCATGCTTGTCGAAACTTACGGTGATCATGCTCTTGGTAAGTCACAGTTCTATGCGTGGTTTAAAAAATTTTAAAGTGGCGATTTTGACGTGAGAAACGAAGAACGTGGGAGACCACCGAAAAAGCTTGCAGACAACGAATTGCAAGCTTTGTTGGATGAGGATGACGCTCAAACGCAACAACTCGCGGATCAATTAAATGTGACACGAGAAGCAGTTTCCATAGGTTTAGAAGCCATGAGCAAGATTCAGAAGGTGGGAAAATAGGTTTCACATGCATTGACTGAACGACAGCAGGAAAACCAGTTGCGAAATTCTGCTCGCCGGGTACAAAAGGAAATCATTTCTCCATCGAGTTGTAACTGGTGACGAAAAGTGGATCTATTTCAAGAATCCTAAGCGTAAAAAATCATGGTTAACTCCAGGAGAACCGGCGACATCGACTACAAGACATGGACGGAAGACATTGCTTTGTGTTTGGTGGGATCAGAAGGAAGTGATCTATTATGAACTACTGAAACCCGGCGAAACCGTTAATACCCAACGTTACCGACAACAAATGATCGATTTGCATCAAGCTTTGCGTGAAAAACGACCAGAATATGAGCAAAGACAACATAAAGTGATTGTGTTTCACGATAATGCACCCTCCCACACAGCAAAACCGGTCAAGGAAACGACTGCGACGTTTGGCTGGGAAATCCTTCCGCATGCGGCTTACTCACCAGACTTGGCGCCTTCCGATTTTCACTTATTTGCATCCATGGGACACGCACTTGCTGACCAGCGCTTCACATCTTACGAAAATGGCTTGATGACTGGTTTGCACCACAAGAGGCATAGTTTTTTTTTGGTCTGGCATTCACACATTGCCGGAACGATGGCAGAAATGTATCGCTAGCGATGGCCAACAACTCGAATAAAATAGTTCTTTGCATTGCCATTCAATCACTGTCTTTTCTGTACATAAATTCCGGTTTCATATTTACGCACCTCGTACACCACAAGTCACAGCCAAGGACTAGGGAGTATACTATCTAATCCTTGTCACAGCTCTGAAGATGTTACCGCTGTATGGTAATGAAAGCTTAGCTATCGAGCAAAACCTATTCTGGCAGCAATCCCGAGAAAATTGTATTAATAAGAGACGCCATCAGAACTTCATGAACAGCATTCTTATACTATACTTTTTTGAACTTTTTCTCAGATTCGAAGATCTTTTTCTATATTTTCAAACGACTCCCCCCCCCCCAAAAAAAAAACCACTCCTCTTTGAATTTAATTTTGTCCGTCTGTACGTAAGGCAACTTAGAACCTTAACCAAAGGAAGCAGAAAGAAACTGACATAAGATTTGAGTTCTAAAACCTTGATTTAAACGTTAGTTTTTTAATCTCTTAATTCTACAATTTTCCCTTATAGGTATTCTACGCGCTGAATCTTTTTAATGCATGCTAGCTCCTAAACGGAAGCAGAGTAAAACTGACTTCAGATTTGGGTTCAGTGACATCGATTTACAAAGTAATTTCCAATCTAGTGAAGCGACAGCCTTCCGTTTTGAGTATTTTTGCATTACATGCACTCAAACTTACGCAAGCTATCGCCCCAACGAAGACAGTTACGAAGAAACTTCAGATTTCAGTTCAGTATACCTCCATTCACTCGGCTAGTTTCTATCCGGTGACTCCACAGCCATTCAATATGGTATTTTTATTCTAAATGCACTTCTATAAAATTGGATGTAATGCCACTCGCACTTTCACTAGTTTCTTCACCATGTTTTCTAAATTCTAGGTGTTTACACTTGTGTTCGTATTAAACGAGTTTTATCGAAGTGAGAACTGCTAGACCTAAAAAGCAATTCAATTGTATTATCTTTGTTTGACACCTGACAATGCGGGAACAATCCACTTTGGTGAAAGCAGGAAGCATAAAAAGATTTAGTTTTGTTGATTATTTGCGTAGGCGAAAAAAAAACAAAAGAATGAAATGGGACGAGGAATATTGTTCTATCTAGAAATTGAAAAGCAAGAAAATATTGGAACTTGTAAACGCAAATATTGTAGTTTCTTGTAATACATCACAATTTTAATTAATATGCGGAAATGCTGATCGCTGTTGTTACTGTAATCAATATTTTCGCTCCAATTCGGCAGAAGCGGTAGATAAAAACGATAATAAGAGAGAAAAAAGAATAGAAATAACTCATTGAATAGAGAACGCTATTTCTAACAAACCATCATTAATTTCGAGAGAGAGAGAGAAAATACTTAAACCATGGTAAAATGGAAGCAAACAGAACACATAAAATTACATTTCTTTCGTAAACTTTAAACAAAATAAATAAATAAGTTTGGATTTCTGAGCCAATTTCACGCAACTAATTACTTCGACCAGTCTCAACACGTAAGATGTTAAGTTCTTACTCGTACAACTCCACAAAGAACCATGTCCCAGAGAGGATTAAACCTAGAAACTTGCAGAAATTGATCTGACGCGTTAAACCACACAACCACTACGGTTGGCTTAATTTTTTTCTGTGATATCCGCATGCTGCGCCCATGTGAAGCCTGGGTTAGCAGAATAACTACTACTTACGTGGGGACGCGGTAAGTAAATAAGTAGTACATTGCTCACCTCTGGTGCGTGGGGTCCGCAGTTCGATTCCGACTTGCATTATGTGGACTTTGTGGTGAACAAACACCGCGTCGTTTAGTTTGCTCGGGATTTTCCAGTTTCATTCCATTTTAGTCAATGAGCTCCTCAACCATCATTCATTCGGCCTAATCCAAAGTTGCCTGAAGGTTTTGAATAAAATTAAATTCAATCTATTTTAACCAGTATACCAATAATTAACCTGGAGCAGAAAATTAGTCTTAACGCATACGTAGAGAACTAATTTTATTTTCTGTTCTTGAACAATTTTATTCCTAAATTTTCAGATCTACTACTCTACTATGGAAGTATCAATTTATTGAACATTTGTTTAATACAGATACGTTGTGATTTATATTTACAACTACTTAGAAATATTATTGAATTGACGTTTTTAACAAGAGCTTTAAAATCTTGTAGTACATTTAATTGTAGAAAAGAAACAACTTTATGTCTAATAAAAATAATTCGACATGGTTAAAATGTTTATAGTTTTTGTCAAAATACGATTAACGTTTCATTTTAATTCTATACTCCAATTGACAAAAAAAAAATCAAATGATTCTGTGTCTCGACAACTGACCAGGAGTAACTCAAGATAGAGATTGCTGGACTCTACTGATCGAAACATCAGCACTCGGTCGAGAATTATTCTCTTGTGGGCAACATTTTCGAGCACCGAAAGTGAAGGTGGTTCCGGAAGCTATACCACAAAATAGCGGGAAAATCTTAACTATTCCACTCTTTGAAGGCTACTATTAAAACGTACGTCTTGCGCCATTAAATCTCTGGCATCAGCACACAGAGTGAGCCAGTTTTGCGTTAAACGTGATTTGTGTATGTGTTGTTTTTTTTTACACATTCCAAGCAGTTAAGTAAAGTCAGGTTAGAATTGTTATTGTACACGATACAATGTGTTGAAAATGACAAAGGAAGCAATTATTATAAGAACAAAGAAACAAACTTGAAAAAAAAATCGAAGGAAACTTGACCTCTTCCGGTCAACGATGCGACGCTCTACTCACTACGCAAGATGGAGACCTAATAGGCAACGCTTTAGAACTCGTCACTATTGTTCATAATGTACTTCAGCAGAACTCTGGTAGATGGCAACACAGTGAAGGTGGTTGACACACCATGGATGTTACTCTCGCGAGAAGGTCCTCTATTAAATACTTTCAAGACTTCGTTAACCAATGGCCAACGGAGGCTGGGTTTATACTTGTGTGTGACGTCACTAAATTGTATTCGGTCCGTTTATCTTACCAGTTATAATGCGCATAACTTATTTTTCTTCGTTGCTCACGAAACGGTTAAAACAAAAATGAGTAAGATACGCCTTATGTCATTCATAACTATAGGACTCTTGCTATTGACTGCACGAGAATAACGACTTAAACTGTTATTAAAATATTAATCCAAGTCCATCCATACTTCCTTTAGTCGTAAGTGACCACCAGAAAAAAAAAGAAAAATGTTTCGCTGTCCAACTGCAAACGCACAGTTGGTTCTTTCTTTAAAGTAGATAGCTACGGCATCTGTCTGGAATACTTAAACATTTTAAATTCATCCCAGATGGCAAAAGCAGAGATAAAATTGAAGCGTAAGAAACCACTAGAAGACAAGGAGAAGAAGAAAGCAAAAGAAACTTCCAAACCTAGAAGACAAGCCAAATGTCTCTCTTGACTTTTTCCTATTTACAACAAGAACCTTTCTACTACGAAGTTCGTCACGAAAAATATTTTTTCCCAGTCATAAAATATAAATGATTCCTCCCTTTAGCTTATTTCTTGTCATCAATTGTTGGTGCTTCTGGAGAAAAGTAACAGACGTAAGAGAAAGATCATGCAATTTATTATTTATTGCATGCTGAACGCATTACGAGGGATACGATCGACATTTTCCTTTTTTTAAAAAAGGTAGGGTGTTATAAGTAGTGTGTACCAGAGTGATTCATAATTCCGTGTCTCTATTTTTCAAGGTTAAGGTGGGGGTGCAGGCCTATGTGTTCTCTGACGCAAGGTAAAGTAAACATGACTGTGGTCCAGGGATACAGAACACGTGACAGGGACCGGGAGACTGTGTTCTCCGTGAAGAGGAAGATGATGTTAACCAAACGTGATGGGAGGATAAGATTACAACAGTGCTGCAGCTATAACAACGGAAACTTGTGGTGTTAAAGAGGAGGGAACAGTGAGCCCCACATGTGGCATGCACTTAGTTCCAGCGTTTTCGATCTGGCGACACCTGCGTCAAAAATGGACCTGCTCAGTGCTCCTCAACACAATCCCACGGATAAACATTAAGGTGTTGTCGACAAAGGTTGGAACTTCCCAGTTCAGTATAATTTGTTACCCTCATGAGCTGGATTTCACCTCCAGACCCTCAAAACAGCACACCCCAAAGTCGCTCGATACATCTAGCATACTGAAAAAGTTTCGAATGCAAGTCATGCTGTATCGACAATCGGATCATCAATCCACATGACATGCGGTTTTGGCGGTGACTTGCCATTGGGGACGAAATGGGGGCACCGACATTTCTGCGGTTCCCCAACAAGCAACCAAACGCTTCAAACTACGCCAGATGCTATAGGCGATTTTCCATTTTTAAAATTAGCGATTAGGGAAAAAAGCTATTTTTTGCATTTTAGTAGATTATTGATGACTCGGTGCATTGGAAACTACTCTGGTAATCAGGCAATGGGCACAGATCTACTGTAGCGGGTTTATACTGTGTTGAACCCAAAATACCCGGTACTGATTAAAAGAAGTGCTCTTCCACAAGTGAACAACACATCAATGCGTAAAATAAGGTTGCAAGACGTTTACTTTGAAACTATTGTTTTTGTTTTGCCATTGGCCCATTGCATAAAACATTTCTACTCGATAAGTGTATAAACTCCTTTGAAAACAGAATTTTCCCAAGTTCCAAATATCGTTTTAACGGGATTATTAAGGGCATGTAAAATGGGTGTAGGTGAGATAGGGATTCCCATTTGTCCTAAAATAGCATCAAATTATCTTAGTCTTAATGCGGGATTGCAGAAAGAATACTAGGGTACTGGCAATTCATACCTCTCTGGGCAAGATAGGAGTAGGCGTGAGAATGAGATTTGTGAAGAATTTTTTTTTCCAAAGTTGAAATGGCGGCAACTTCCGATTCTTTTCTGTACATCAAGCCTCTGTAGGTACAGATACAATTCATATTAAAGAGTGAAAATGTGACTGGACCGGGGATCGAACCCGGGACCCTTGGGTAACCATACCAATGTGCAGTTGGTAGCGCATTACGACGGTAACCCAAAGGTTCCGGGTTCGATCCCCGATCCAGTCACATACTTTTCACTCTAAATTTTTTTTATTCATCTCTTTTTTTTAAATATTGATTTCTTGATTAAAAAGGGCAAAATTGTGTTACTTATACTATACGTGAGAGTTGTATTTTTTTTTTTTTTACCGTTTATTAAAAATAATTGAATAATGTGGTGACTGCAACACGACAACGTTATCATCAACCGCTACTGCAGAAAATACAAATGATGACAATAATAAAATCTGCTTTAAAACAAACTCCAATTTTTTTATCATTCTAAATTTTAAAGAAAAGAAATAAGTGACATAAACGACACAAACTCTCAGAGAGAGAGAGAGAGAGAAAATGACTGATGAAAAGGGGAAAGCAATTCAATGCGTGTAAAGTAAGAGTGCGTAAAGAATGAGTGGTCTTTGTTTCTTATCATAAAACCGAAATTGCTTCGGATTATTCTCCTACTAACAATTGTAAATAAAAAAAGTTTTTTTTTTCTATGCAGAAAAAAAAAGAGAAAACCTTGATTTAAGGAATTAAGAAAAGAAATGAGATATTAAATCTTTCTCTAGCCTGCCTTCCTTACTTCCTATATGTCTTTGTAACAAAGATACGGAGAAGAAAAATAAAACGAGGACGTACAAAGTTCAAACTGTTACTTTTTGTCCTCTTTTCCTCTTCTGCTCTCTTCCTAGGAGCAGCAAAAAATAAAGAAGAAAAAAACAACTCAAGTAGTGTTGCCAAAATTCCAGTCTGAAAATTCTCTTTATTGGTGGAAGTGTGTCATTTCTAATCAGATAGTTTAACTGTAAGTCAGAAGAGGTATTCCTAAGCACGTCATTAGTTTAAATGATGACATCCCGGCACGCACTCATCCGGACACAATGATGGGGAATGTATCGGCTAAAGACTTTCCTTGGTACTATAAAGCAGCAGTCAGCTGGTAAAACTTACAGAAAATTCAGCAAAATCTCAATCAGTATGGCGGCAGCAGGACTCGAACCTGCTCTTTATCCCAGTGCAAATCTGCGACCGTGACCATTATGCCACGACTGCTGTATAAATTACAAATTAACTTTCAATATCCATAAGCATTACTTAGCATAACCATGCTCTCTGGATTTACGTTAACCTTCTAAACGACTTGTGAGTTACGGTTTGAACCTCTGCGTTCAGTTGAACGTTCCCCACGTCGTTTGAACGCACACAGTGAGCACAGTAGGCGAGCGTGCAAATCATTTGGTGAACAAGTATGCAGAGCATAATTACGCAAAAACATTTAGCCTGTATTCCAATATTCAATTTTGTCCAGGAGCTACGAGACTATTCATAATTTTGTACGGAATGCTAAATCGTTCAAAGTTATATATCCCATATTACTTTTCAATCACACTGTAGCTTAGGACAGCCAGAATCTTTATGACTAAATTGCGTGGCGCAACAGTTCAAAAGTGCTTCAGCTTGCCACACGGTTTTTTCGTTCAATTTGAACGGGATTTTTTAAAAGGCTTTTAGGCATCTAATTTTCGTTCTATGTTCGTACTGAAAGGGAGAGCGCTAACCATTTAACCATACGTTGACTCGAATCTTATAAATAACATTGGGACTTCTTCTATTGACTTAAAAACTACAGAAATATTCACATTTATATGCTACAATTTCAAAAATATGACTACAAATATTGCTTGAAAGCTGAAATTAAAACATTTACAAAATCCATTTGCAGTATTGTTCACCCTACAGATACAAACTTCATTTTTAAAAATAATATACACTGTTTTCGTAAAAGAAATCGAGAAAGTATTCCTTTCCGACACAATCAATGAGGTTTTAAACACTGCTGAAACTGTATTAAAATTATGACCAAACCAACACACATTAAGATCAACGATTTCATTTATTCTATTCACATAATATTTTTTCGAGTAACAGTCAACCGAAAAGTTTCACTTTTAAATTTAATAGTGCGTTGTATAGTTGCCAAGAAAGTTTTTCAGCGAAATGTTCTTGACAGAACGGATTCCATTTAAGCATTAATTTTAGAGTTTTAAATGAAGAATACAGAAAATATTACAGCTTTACAACTTAGTCTAGACTCTAGAGAACAGCCATAGGCTCCACCGCAAGATTGAAGTACAGAGCAAATTATTTTTGAACTACGTTTTATGGAGATAGCGAATTATTTTTGGTTTGACCAAGAATCCTGGTCAATGGTCGTTTAATACAAAATGGCCACTGAAATCATAAACGACTATGAAATGACGCCGAAGAATAAATAAGTAAATAATTACCAAACTATATATAAAGTCGAGGTGCAACCCCAAATTACTTTTGATTTATGGGGCTAGTGAACGATTTCTGGCTTGGTTCCGTGAACTGGTTATTGGTCCGTTGTTTGCAAAATGATATTGAAACATGAAAGAGTAATAACTACCAAACTATAAAGACAACGCGCAGACCAAATTATTTTTGGGTATTGTTTTATATCGCTCGTGAATTAAGATTATTTCCTCGTCAGTTTACGAAGAACTTACCAATAACTAGAACACAAATTAAAACAAAACCCCAAAACCATTTATCCTGAACATCGACTTAACAACGGAGGCAATGGCTGGCTGGTCCCTCACACTTTGAATTTATGCTAAAAACAGGGAGAAAGTCTTCCCTTTGGTAACACTGTTCCTTATTCGCCTTCAGTACCAAGGATCTAAAGCCCACAAGTAGTCGAAAGTGTTCCAGAGCATAAGCACTCTGACATTCCCTTTCGACAGTTTTCTTTCTTTCTCTAGTTTCCCTTTTCTCCGTTTCACTTTCTTTCTCTATCGTTTTAGTTTTTCTTCTAGGTTTCCTCTTTTCATCCTTCTCCTCCTTAAGAGTGGATTTTCGGCTACAGACAGCCGGTATTTCTTATGCAGAGCTGAAACTTCGATTAGACTACGAAAGAACAGAAAAAAAGAAGGAAGCCATTTGCTAAAGTTGTCTTCTTCAGGAGTTTCTCTTCTTTTTCTTTTTTTTTCTTTTGGTGAAGAAAAGTTTCTTTAAAGAAAAAGATACTAGGAACCCAAAGCATGTAAAAGAAAATATGAGAACAGGGAATAATATGGAAACTGCAACTGATCCCACACAACGAACAAAAACAACAGATAAGGAGGCAAAAGATGTCTGAAAGGAGAATTCCTCTCACGAAAAATAAATCACAGAGATGATGATAAATGGTAATTTTCGTTCTACGCTATGAAAAATTTTATGCTTAAAAATTCGTATATAAACGTATCACATACATGTCTTTCTTATGCTTAACAGCATTCCATTAAGAGCAACATCGCTTCTACTAGACATATTACACAAGGCTGTCTCGTACGCATTAGTAGTATAATGGCTGTCTAAAGTTCAATTCACGTAGCTACATCCGTGCCATGAGGACGTTGGACGCTGGAGACGATCAGGCATTGGGTAGTCACATACAAGCGTTGGATACTTTAAGTGACGTTTACTTTAAACTCTTACCCACTTATTCTCGTCAAGAAGACGTACTACTATTTTTTTTTTCTTTTTCTATCAAGTCGACTGATTGATTAAGAGTCGATGAAGTTATGCACAGCACGATGCAACTTCTGACGTATTAAGGAGCTTCGCTTCAATTATCGCAGGTGCAAGTATATTAACATATTACCTCGCCAAGTTCGGAGTATACACGAGGATGCGCTACTGATTGTGTACACACGTTAGCAGAAGTCTTTTCGCAGTGTTACCAAAGGTAGACTATAATCGGGAAATAAAACGTATAGTTTAACGTTTTGTATTATACCTTACATTTGTGTGAATCTGTTTTTATCTCATTCCTGATGCTGATTGATTCCTACTAGCGATTGTGACAGTGGTCGAAATATCATTTAAGGGTTTGGTGACATCTAGCAACAAAGAATCACTTTAGCGGAAAGCGGAGGTGCTTGTTCAAGGTTAAAGATAGTTGCATTTCAGACTGACAGGATTGAAGAAAATTGCTCTATCGTGTGTGTTATTGTCGTTAGTGTGTGTTGTGATTTTTAATTTACTTTTTCTCGAAAACTACCGTATTTATTTCTCTCTCTGAGCGGGATACAAATAGAGAAGTATTGCCATTGACGGCATAAAATACATTATTTTGTTCTGATATTGATGATAAGGAATTAACTAAGGAGATATGGACTGAAGATATTTGGTATAGTTTGTAATAAAATACTAATAAACATCCAGGGAAATGAAGAAAGATTTTGAATTATGGAAATAATTTAAGTTCCTAGAGATAATACAACTTCGAAGACATCTTTACTGTAAACTGAAAAACGATGAATTCTTACCGTTTGCTCCCATCCGACATACAATACGTTAATTTCTAATTACGGTATTATTCAAGGAAGATACCTATTCTTTATCACAACTACCGTCCGCAAAAATAAATTATCTGCACGTCTATATTCCGGGAAATAACGTGCTTCTATTCAAGGGCAGAAATTGTCTGCTTTTACTAGTACATTGTATTTCACTATAAAAGTCTGGGATATTGCTCCCTCATGCTGCAGGCTCCAAGCTTCTCCCCATACTGTCAAAATATATACAGATACAGTCAGAGTAACAAACAATATTTTGTTATATGCACATTTAAAAAGACTTGTATAAATTCATAATGAATACTCATGTAAACAAGCGACTACATATAGGTTTGTTCCAATGAGTCTGTTGCAATAGGGCTCTATTTCAAATTATGTCATTGCGTAGCCCCGGCTCCCCCTCCCCCCACTTTTTTGAAAGCATAGTAATAGCTATTGCCAGGTGACAGTATGGGTAACATTTTTTAAAAAAATAGGGTTGCAACGCTGACAAATGGGTGCTTGGGTATAGGGACAACAATATATTTCGTGCCGAATACGTATACTCGAAGTTTGGTGCGGATACGTAGTATGGAAGTAATTTTTTAAAAAAAATATTGGCAACAATGTCAACTGTGGGATCTGACGTACCTCTATGATGCGTCGCAGGACGTAAATACAAAGTTTGGTCCTGATACGTTCAACGATATGACAGCAATTACAAATTTTATTTTCTGAAATTGGTTAGCAACGGAAGTACCTACATGAATTTTCCCAGTATTTTAATGAATATGTATGTCAAATTCGGTGTAAATCAATGCGGATACGTCCAATTGTAACACACATGAAATATATTTTTTTAAAAACCGGATGGCAACACTGATAAATTACGACACCTGGAGTGACTGTATGACCTGTCCTAGTACCTAATGCACATGTATGTCCAAATTGGTGTAAATCAATGCACACGTGTAGATTTATGTAACTAAAGGCATTTTTATAACTTGAATTTTAAAATAGGCTGGAAACACTGACAGCTGGGGGCGCTTGATGGCGGGGAACACCCAAAACTTTATTCTATTGGGTTGAATGATGTTTAAGTCAAGTCTGGGAGAGATACAGTATGGAAGAAATAAAAAACAAATAGTTTTAAAACTGGCAACACTGAGAATTGGTCAACCCGGAATATCTCACATATTCCAAAACAAATATTGTTATCTTACAATATCTACGGTTTGATTTGTGTTGTATTTATTCTTAATTACCTATACAAAAGTAATTTCTACGTTAGTAGTATTACAAATTGTAGTCTTGTTAGTAGTTAGAACTAAACGCAGATGGAAAGAGATGTATACTTTTAGTTTTTTCAGTATTCAAGCCCAAATTATTTTGAAGGAATCATTGCTCTAATTCAGAAGTTGCTTTCGCAATTTTCTTCTGTTATTAGCTTATACTGTTACCTTTATTATATTAATATCAACTGCATATAGAACTACTTTCCTCTCTGAGATACTATTGGGCAAATCATTTATGTAAATAAGAAATAGTAAAGGACGTAGGGTCGAACCTTGAGGTACTCCAATGGTTACAGGTTGTGGTTTAGAAGTACCATTTTGTGGAATTAAGTTGACATACGTAATTTCTACAACTTGTGATGCATTATGAAGTTTTGACTGCAGTAATGAATGATCAACGAAGTTGAAGGCTTTGCAGAGATCACAAAATATACTAAATGCATATGTTTTACAATATATACCAGTACTCAAGTCTTCTAAAAATTCTGATAAAGCCGTTAGAGTGGATCTAAATTTAAGGAAACGAAACCATGTTGTGATAGAAAAATAACATCATTCGACTTCAAGAACGAGATTAACCTTTTACTCATTAAGGTTCCAAGGCTTTTGAAAATTTGGAGGAAAGAGATATAGGCCTATAGTGTATAAGTTTGTCTTTCTGTCCCTTCTGAGGAGGTTTCACAAGTGAGCATTTTAGAGTACCTATCAGGAAAGACGCTACGATTAAAAGATTCATTAATGATTATGGACAATGGATAAGCAATAATGTGAATACTTCTCTTAATAAACTCAATAATATTTTGATCAGGCTCAGAAGAGCTTTTGTTTCTAAATTTGTTTACTATTGATATTACTGCTTGAGGCGTAGTGGGGATTAGAAAGGAGGTTTCAGTAGACGATTAATGATCGCTTTTGTCCAGGCTAATATCAAAAGGTATAGAACGAGTACTCACCATATTATCTCATTATTAGGAATTTGAAGTTCTGAATTATTTACTGTAAAGTCACTGGTTCTTGCTTAATGGTTATTATTTTCCATCCTATTTTGCTTTCGTTTTCGGATGATTTGGTTAGTTTGCAGTAGTATAATCTTTTGGCATTCTATAATTACCTTTCTGTAGGTCTTTTTATAACTATTATAGTACACTACAGATTTTGAATTGTGCGTTTACTTTCTTTTTAAGCTCAACTCTTTCATCGTTTGTCTTGATACAACTATATCTTTCATAAAAGTCTTGCTTGCGTAGGTCACGGCAGAAACTAGAAAACTGTCGAAAGAGATGCAAGAGGTGGGAAGAGGGAGTGGAAAAGCATATTAAGAATGTTTAGTAACAAATTGCTTCTTGGCACTTCGTGATACAGTCACCTGCACTCTTCTTCCTATATGTGGTTTACAACAATAATAAATACAATTTCTTAATAATCAATACACTGAAATTGCAATTTTAATCTCTTACTGCTAAAATTAATGGAAAATAACCAGCAACAGTATTTCTTGGATGGCAACACTTCAGGCGAAAAGCGAAGAGCAGCAACACATACTTACTGGTTTACTGTTTCATCGGTTGTTCAACAACTTTCCACGTCTATTCAGATCTTGGCAGAGTAATACACATGTACGTACTTCCCTAAATAAAATAAATAAGTCGTTCGTGAATTAAACGCTCTGAACTTTTTTTCTTGTTGTTACGACTACCTCTACTGTCGTTCCGATCGTACTAACCGCCAGCATAAAAAAAAAAACAAAAAATAAACGAATATTCATTCCATGTCAAATTTTATTCAAGTCAGAATTTCAAACATTTGAAGGATTGTGTGTTGAGAGAGAATTCCATCAAAAAGTAAAGCTTTCTATAGGAAATTCCCTCAAAGAAAGCATCCATTCTTGATTCACAGTTCGCTGGTATTTCGACGAGCCCTCATTCGTCAAAATACTAGGTACGTATTAACCTCATTTGCGATAAATTGATTACTCATTATGCTGCGTAACTTTTGTATATCCTACCTGTTTTACTATGGTTCGGTCCCGAAACTATGTCACTTTAGGGAATGTGCTCATACGAACGTATCTGTTTATGTTAGAATGATCCGTACTATCACTTCTTTGGGGACAAAAAGAAAAAAAAAATCCTCCTGGGAGAGGCAGACAGTACAGTGTATAAAAGATGAAGAAAATGGGACATAATACTTTCAGAATAGAGAAAATATACACTAAAAAAAAAGAGTTACTATGGGTATGTATTATCATTAAGAGACAATAGTTTTGCTTTCTAAAAGAAAAAAGAAAAAAAAAACACAAAGAGTACGATTGAAAAGCACATGCAAAGGAGAAAGGAAGTATAAGGATCACGTCCACGAATTGCCTGAAAGCAGCTAAAGGTTATGACCCCCAACCCAAAAGGAAAAGTCAGTGTTTTAGCATCAGGGAAGAAAGAAGCATCGTCATGCTTCCTGGAAGAGACCGGCTGATCGTTTACATTATAGTTGTTACGAAGACAATATAATATATCAATTTCAAAGATTTATTATTTGATATTTATGATATGAATAATTGAACCCGGTATAGCTCAGCTGGTAGAGCGTTCGCTTCACATTCTGAAGGTTCTGGGTGAATCCAGTGGCACATCATGCTTACTTAGAGGTTTCTCCATCGTTCTTCCTCAGTCACACCAAACTAATGCTGGGATTGTACCTTCAAACTAGGCCCTGACTGAAGACTTCTTTCCCACAGTCCAATTCATTGATGTCAGTTGTAAGTGGATTCAGGTCATTAAATCAAAAAATGGAAATCACGGCTGTCTGTCTCGTCAATACAGCTGGATACGAAAGACAGACTCCTGGTCGTAATTCAAGATATTGTTCCAACATTTTCCTTTTCTGAGTGTATTTCTAATTATCGGATTTCGAAGAGTAATTTGTAATTTGGAAAAAATAAACTTAAAAAAAAAAGCGGTGGTGCTTGTACGTTTCACCCGGTATATAGTATTAAAATTACTGCACTTGGTGAAACACACTCACCATACATCTGGGACATCTCCCTACGCAATTCATATTTTGTTTAGTCCTTGTAGCATTAATAGTTTATTCTCACTAACATTAGTGACATGAGGAACAAACAGGTTAAAGAAAAACGAGAATACAATAATAGCGTGATTATATTAACTACTAATTGATTGCATTTTAAAACACAATTAATCTTATTTTTCGGGCCCAAGTTTCTTTGTATGTACGCGCATACGGAAGATGATATTGCTATTACATACAACTGAATTGAATATTGAAATTCTTGCCTAATAACGTACAGAAGCGTGATACGCGACTTCAGACCAAAACTAGACACTGAAAGAATAAAAATGCTTTACCATTCTCTTCGGTTGATTGAGTCAAGAGGACCGCTTTGCTGGGAATAAAGTAATTGTAAGCCCTTCCGAAAAAGAAGCACAAGTTTGCCATGCAGAACAGAAATAAAAAGACTTTTTTTTTTCCTCTATTTTTCATCATGCTAAAAAACTCTTGCTCCATTTTGCGAAATTGAGTTAAAAGTTGGATGTCAGGGAATGTTGATTAGGAAGTTAAGAACTATTGGGGAAAGAAAAAGCCACATGCATATGGGTTAGAGAGAAAAGTTTGGAGACCGATTATTTTTTATAGTCCAGGAAATATACTGAAAATAGCTATGAACAGCAAAAGTTCAGAGGAAAATCAATTGCTGAAGGAAAAAAACGTAAGGGTCTCTTAAAACCTATTGTAGTCAATGAAGTGCGAAGATTTTCGAAAACAGAGTGGAGCGTCAAAAGTTTGTTTCAGTGTTATATAGAAAACGTACGAGAAATAATTTTATGGAATTTCTTCAGCGAAATACACCAACACAATCGTTTGTGAGATTTCAAGACCTAGCCTATTTCATCCGACGGTTCATTACCGCTGATTCAACCACTGTCAAATGTAGGATAACCGCACGCTATAAAGCAAACATAGTGTAGAATGTAATAAGATTTTATATGTAGAGTTTCAAGGCTTGATCAACAGGCCCGTCATTCCAGCAATTTCTAGGGGGGTTAAAATTTACTGAAGCCTACTTATCCGCCCCGTTGGTCTAGTGGTTAGCGTTGCTGACTACAGATCAAGTAGTCCCGGGTCCGATTCCCGGCGCTGCCAAGGATTTTTCCAAGACGTGTGGGTCTGGAACGGTGCCCACCCAGCATCCTGATGCAATTGGGGAGCTGCTATGAATAAAATATAGTGGCGATCACAGTAAGCTCAGGCTCTCCTGCCCCACAACCCGTCTGGTCAGCGTGGAAGCATTAGACCAATTTCCTCCCTCCGGGGAGAGGTCTATTGTGTGGACCGGATGTGTGTGTTGGGGGGGGGGGATTGAAGGAGTAGAATACGATAACATTTTTCACGTGTACCATCTCTGCGTACTTGTGTATGCGTTCCCAGTATGTTATGAACGTAGTACTCAGTAGATTAAAATATTCTGAATATTCAGTGGAATATTCTGAAGGTTATAATTTTGTACATTAAGATATGCTAAAAATATTTATAAATTCGCTGATCCCTTGACACGTCCCTTAAACTTTGTAATAATTTGTAACGAGAAAATATGTATAAAAAAAAATAGAACTCCTGCCGGTGACTCATATTTCTTAGCACCTATAAGAGATTTTCTATATATCAAGATCTCATTCCTTCTTCACCCAGGCAAGAAGCAGCTTAATATCTGCAATATAAAATTATATATTAGTGAATTTTACTTTCTGACTACCCTAGTATATTGGGACCAGTCATAGTGTAATAAACAGCCGTAAAAAATTTGGTGCAGATCGATCCTTTGGTATGCATATGACAATCCACAATGTATTTGGTAATTATACCATCAATTATGCTAATGTAGTGCTCGGGAGGCTCTAAGGGAGGTTAGAGCTGAACGGTATAGAACAATACCGACCGAATAAACAATAATGCATACATATTTATTCTGCCGAAGGTACACAAGAAGTGTTGGGGAGAGTTTGTAATGTTCGGACTTTCTCCTCGGAGGCAGGTAGACGCAAAAGCAAACATAACGTAGCCAAACCTACCTGGGAGACAAGCCTACATTACGCCACAGGAGAGGGCACAAAAAAAGAAGAGAACCGCAATCGGACCTGAAGACAAGGCAGGTACCTACTCATCGGTGCTTTGCTTCAGCCTAGGACCATCGAAGACAAAACACGCACTAGTGTAGAACCATGAAGCATGCATAGAAGAAGCCCGAAAAGAAGTGCCAAAAACGCAGAAAGTTGGCTAGAAGCAGAAGGCTAGAACACAGAAAAATGCCCCCAAAATAAGGGGGGGAGGAGACGTAGGCGAGAACATCCCGCAGGAAAGCAGAACACAAAACGCTGTTTTAGTGACCTAACGCAACTAGGCCCCTAAAACATACAAGGCTCAACGCAGCCTCGCAATAGTTAACATTAATAACGAAATTTAGATAAGCTCAACTGATTTGAATATTCCCTAAAGTTTGCTGAACCATCGAATCAAAATATCAAAACAACTTCATCTGAAGTACTTTTTCATATACACATGAAATAACACTTCGCGGACTGAAATAGCGAAAGGTTGGGAACCTTTACAGTAATACCACAGAGATGATAAACTACCTACTTCTTAATAAAACCCTTAACACAAGGAATATCTGGTAAAATATGTATTCTTGCTTAAGAATAACAAACGCAATGCAAAAAGACTGATCGCTGAAATTCTTAAGTTTCTGAAGAGAGCCTGAGTTTGATTAAAAAAAAAAAAAGCCTTTAGCACATCAAAACGTGATTTTAAAGATGCTGTTGCTTTCACATATCGGATTTTGTTTTAATCCTTTACAGAAATGCTCTTCCTATGAGCAGAGACAAGATTTTACACACATTTTTTCAAAAGATTAGGTTACTTTGAATTTCCAAATATAGTAAGACATTCTACACTTTGGTCCAGTTAAACAAAATTTCTACAATCGTCGAAGCAGAACATTTCTTTCTACGAAAAAAATTAATTATAAATATAACTACTGGGCAGAAATTTAACTTTGATATGCCAAATTCGTTGTCAAATATTTTGTATGTATTTTATATTCTTCAACTTAACCTCCAATTTGATAATACAGTCATGATATACTATAGTTGGGTTAGGTATAAATTTACAGAACGAATTTCTATGGAGCGGACTGGTTTACGGTTTGCGAAAGCAACGAAGGAGTTTTGAACTTTGCTTGTAATCGAAATAAAACATTGCGAAACGATTAATTTTACGTTTAACAAAACGGAC
The DNA here is from genome assembly GCA_022664845.1 of Lepisma saccharinum. Lineage (NCBI taxonomy): Eukaryota > Metazoa > Arthropoda > Insecta > Zygentoma > Lepismatidae > Lepisma > Lepisma saccharinum. Next base: position 49,176 of record JAGDQP010004363.1, read on the forward strand.
ATACTGTAGAGATATCGTGCAATTTAAACCACACCAATTTCCGAAAAACGAACTAAGAAACTGCTGAGAGGAAAATAACGTGCATTGGAGGTCGCATCAACTATAGTGCAACGTAAAAATATTCAACGCTTTCGAACCAATGTTAACGTGCTGTAATTTCGCTATCTAAACATATGTGAATCAGACTTGGGTTTCAGAGAGAGAATAAATTTTAAGATATTAACCATACATACCTGATTGTAAACCGACCCCCGATGCCTGCCAAATTAAGCGAACATTTCCACTTCACTCATATTTCCACTAGAAAAGCACACCACTGACATACTGTAGGTACACTAAATCACTTTCACACATACAGTGGAAACGGGGCTTAGAATCACAGATGATTATATTTTATTTAAGAAAAACGAAAGAAAAGAACCACTGCACACCACATATAAACACAAAGTCACCTCACACTGACAAACCTCCATATGCTTCTCGTCGTCCGCTTCCAGTTTCAACCAATATGGAAGATGAAAACGCCAAACACCAAATATTAATTCTCAGCTTTCACCTTGTAGAATCTAACGAAGACGGCTACCAAATATGTATATATTATCAGACGAGGCTGCTTTCTATATTTATTAACTTTAAAATACTGGGCTGCATAATATATTTACTTCAATGTAATATTCAACAGCAGCCGTTATCAGCGCACCTTTTACTAATCGATGGCCATAATTGAACTGTCTCTCTCGGCGACAGTCAATCAGAAACGAGGATCAAACCAGAAACAAAAAGAGGGAGGGGGTGTAGCCTAACCACCTAATTTTTTCAGCAAAATAAATCAACAATCAGGTCTTTAAATTCATTTATGAAGATTTAAAACGAAAGAAAAATTGAAGAAAATAAGGCAATAAAATATGCAAAGAATAATTAAGTAATAAAATGATGAAAAACACTAAAGAATAAAATCCTGCCAATACAACATTGAAAGAGATAACTGGAATGGTTCGGTTTCTTGACATCTAGACAAATAACACACTTTGAAGTGAGCCGAAGTCGGCTAAAGTTTAAAAAATATCACCGACAAAGCACGAACAAAAAGAAAAAGAAGGCACATAAAAAGGGGAGAGGGTAAGATATGTCGCGACCAACCGATGTTGCGGGGTCGCTACAAGTTAGCGGGTTTGAGGTGGTTAGAGGATGAGAATCTTGGCGATAGAAGTCGAAGATATATACGAGGATATACAGAAGATATTGGATAATTGTAAATCGCATTATAAGACAGCAGTGGGATATTTCAATGCAAAAGTAGGGACTAAGCGGATCAGTGACACGAAAGTGGTAAAGTTTGGATTTGACAAAAGAAACAAGAGAGAAGAACGAGGAGAGTGAAGAGAGACTAATGGAGTTTTCAGAAACCAATAAACGATTCATTTTGAGAACATGTTTTAAGAAGAAAACTCCAAATAGATTCAATCAAATAACAGGGAAATTGCTCAAGACGTGTATGTTCTGAACAATTTCGAAATCTTGAGTGGCTAAAGAATAAAAAATATCACCGACAAAGCACACCACTAGTGGGTACACTAAATCATTCTAAAAAGGGGCTTAGAACCACATATGATTATATTTAGGAGAGTGAGATGAGAGTAAAACACTAGAATAGAGAAGAAGGTTATTAGAAGAAAGCTGCAATTTTAGATTTTTTTTTTCAAAAAAACTACAGAAAAACAGACAGAATTCGATATAGATAATCAACATAGTCAGTGCCTGGGAAGAGCTAGAAGATTAAGGAGATATCAACTGCAGAAATAATGTACTGACTGGGATAATAAGAGAGACGGCAAGAGAGATATCAGGCATGATAAAGGAGAGTAAAATCTGGGAATAAAGAAAACTTTTGATGAAGGAAAAAGGGAAATAAAATTGGGGAAATAACATAAGTACAATTGAATACATAGAAATCAATAAAAGGAAGATTGTACGAAAATACAACACAAATATTGTTAGGAAACCACTGAAAACAGAGCTTGAAGAAAATCAAACAACATTTCTTGAGCTGGGGAAAAACAAAAACTGGCGGTGGAGGGACTTCTTCATGAAACGGTAAGCAGAAGGCATAAAAAAACTGAAAAAAAAATCTAAAGAGAATTGAACTACTTCGATGAAGAACTAGGAATAGAAAAAAGACGAAAATGATGTAGAAGTTCCAGACATAATGAAGTAATTAATATATCACTAAAGAAATTCTTCGCAGCTAGATTATAGGTGAATGAAGAAGGCGGGAACAGCAGAAGGGGAAAGGGTTTCTGTGTTATGTGATCATCCCAGCAATTATATTCATTTCCAGGCATACATGCAATGCTAATCAAGTGTTTGCTGCCTCCATTTTGATTGATATTTTTTTCGTACATATGGGAATAATGCTTTGAATGGATGTTTTGATGCTGACAAATAGAAAAGTGGTTAAAACGTTGTGTAAGTTGTGGTAGTTATCTTGTTTATGTTTTTGGTTTCCGGGCAACGGATTTATGTCATACACTGCTGTTTTCTTATGATTGGCAGCGTGATCCAATCTGTAATATGCCAGACTTCTAATTGGACTTCAATCTTGCTTCGTCTTTTTCTTTCTCTCCCAACATCGTTCAGAAACTGAACGATGTCTTTTAAAAAAATTCTTTTCTTTAGTTCACAATGGTTCGTGGTGTCCTCAAATCTTGTAACGTTAATTTAGCTCATTTCTCGACGTCAAACAATGATGAAAATTTGAACCGCGACTTAAGTCGGGTGACAATACAATATTCTATTGTTACTTTAATATATTTCTATATATTTATATATTTTTAAAGCATATATTAATATTTATAATATTACCCATAAATACTAGCCTGCAACGCTAGGCATTTGACTGGCTGCAGAACACTAATTTGGGTTTAAAAAAAATACAATAAAATGTTGAAAATGCAAAACAAAAGCAAAAGGGAGCATTTATTCACAAGTAGTAAGGGTAATGATTAATGTTCTTATTAATGAAGAGAGAGAGAGAGAGAGAGAGAGAGAGAGAGAGAGAGAGAGAGAGAACTCTGGCCAACGCTCTAGCATCTACACTAGCCAGGTAACTGCGTGATAACGCCTTCGAAGGGGTCTTTACAAGGTACTTGAGAACAACGTTGAAAGATGTTTATTGTCTCTATCTTGTTGTCATTGAGAAAAGTTATCAGGTCTTCTTTTGTCATTTTAAACTAAACACGATTAACTTCACACTTAGCTGTAAAAAAGAAATGACTGATTACAAACTTGACTAGTACCCATGCTGCATTGTGAACCACTCTAAAATCTTTCTTTCAATTTTGAAGAATACATGACATTTTGTATCCAAAGCGTTACTGTTTCGTTAAAAACCACCATTGTCGATTGAAATTCAATATTTTTTTATGAAAATACTTTCTCGTCGAAAAGAAAATCGCTTTTTAATATGTACCTGCACGTTTGAAGAGGTAAACGAAACACAAATGCGGGTTTACTAACTAGAAAGTATGCAGATGGAGGGTGACAAATGAAAATTTTTAATAAAATGAAAACAGTGAATTAACAAAACAGGTTGTGATTATCTTCATTTCTGTAAACAAATTGCTACAAACATGTAACCTCCGAGAACAAATTTAAAATGAAACAGAAATAAACTGAGGTAGATTCGTATCCATCATATCTATTTCTTTACTGACTTGGAAGGACGCTATGAAATGTTCCAAGTTTGTTTTGTTGTCTGCGATTGGTGTGAACATAAACTCTGCATTCTGTCTACACGTAAGTCGTCCCATTATGAATTCACTATATTGAGACAAAAGTAAATGAAAACTGGAAATAAATTAATTTTAAGTCCACTGCCAATGGAACGTTCTCCTGACGAAAGAAGCGGTCGCTTGGGGAATCCCAAGAAGCTGTAGAGAGCTCGTCCAATAATAAAAATCACATGTTTCAAAAAAAAAAAAAAAAAAAAAAAGCTTTATTGTCACAAAAGCAATAAACCACTATTTGCACCTATCTTACTGATCTTTTGGTCTAACGGCCGGGTACATGCTCGTTCGGGTTATAGCCATACATAAAGTTATAATGGCTGCTCATTTACACAATCAAATAATTATAAAAAGATATACTAATGTCAAGAAAACTGCAATATGATCTTATTTATATTGTTAGTTAAATAGCATCAAATGTTTTTTTATAAAACGCTGGGAAAATAAAAAGAATTACTAAAAGTTGCAAGCTGGTGCGCCATCTCTTGAGTTACTTGTTATGTACAGTTTATACATATTATATTGGAGCTAATATAAATGAACAGGCCGCTGTTCAGCACTGTTTCAGGTTGTGACATTTTTTCATGGATTTCGTCGAGTTTCATTAGGATTAGTCTTTATATTTTAATACCTCGATTTTGACCATGCTAGAAGCACTTAATTTTATTTGGTTAAGTTTTATGAGAATAAAAGTTACTTGTTTTGGGTATAACCTAGAGCAAGTTGTTTTGCGATCAGATTATTTTTATCCTTTAAATTGTTTTTGGTCGTGAGTCAGTTGCATTTATTTTGCTGCATTTTGTTGTGTTACTGTCAGGGATGAATCGATGGATAGAGTTCTCCCGGAGTCAGGTTGTTAGATATGTACCTAGTCTCTTTTTAGCAACAGTGACTTATTTTATATTTTTCACAACTCATTTTATAACTTGGAGCCCAACGAAGAACGTATTTCTTTAATTAAAATAGGATGATGTGCAAACACTTTACACTATTCTCACAAGCAAAACTCTAAGCCATAGGGAAAGTAAGTGAATTGGATTATATATTTATTGTTCAATATGTGTGATGACCTCTCTAGCATTAATTATTTTATCACCTAATTTGTCTATAGTTAGACATCTAGTTTAGTAATTAAGAACCAAAATTTAATACGCTTTTTGCGTGACATGAATCATAATAGCTTTATCTTACGAGAAAATATGTTTGTTTATAATCCTAAGTTGAAAATGTGCCAGACAGATTTATTGAAGGCGATGTCACGATATATTTGAACTGTAGTAATCTTCAGTCAGTAGATTGAACTGATATATTGCATTCAAGTAAATTCCCGTATTAAAGAAAGTTGCTCTGCTAATATTTGATTAAATAATAATAAATAAATAAATAAATTTGCTAATATTTGGTTAAAAAATAAAAAGATAGAAATGACATGACATATGATTTTGTAGGAAAAGCGTAAGTTCCATACACGTTATGAGATGATATGTTTGTCTAGAACTTGATGTTTGAATATTTTGTACACGTATGATAGAAATATTACCATATACGAGAAATGATCAAGAAGTTAGCACACCCGTGCGGTTATATAGTATTGTTTACTTGCTTGCTTATTTAATTTGTTCGTTTATGAAATTATTAAAAATGTTCAATATACACGGTGTGGAAAGAAAAACAAAAACACAGGTAGTGAGATGATATTCGTCACACAGAAAATGAGACACTCAAATGAAAGCAATGAAAACAAGCATTTCTCAATTACTGACGGAATAAAATTAAGAATTTTTGAGATTACGAATCTGTAGCCAAATATTATGTTTCCTATGATAGGTGTTATTAATGTTTCCATGTTATTTCATGTTTGTATGCAAACGTGCCCTGGCAGTTATTTACTTCATTGTTTAAAACTGCCCAAGGTAACTTTGTTATACCGTAGAACCTCGATAGCTCGTTTGCTGTATATCGTTTATCAAGAAGATGGACGTTCTTCAAACAAAATTATTGAAAAATGAAATTGAACGCTGAAAGATAAATGACATTATCAACTTTCGATTGCAATTATGCTGTGCACTGAAAAGGTAAATTTGCTGTGCAATTCAGTCGTACTCTCGTTTTCGTTTCGATTCAGTTTTTGATCATTTTATATGCAACACTTACAAGGTAAGAAGTATCCAAAGAGTACGATGAAGAAATCCGATAGAAGTTTAACCCTTTAAGAAACGAATGTGGCTTAACTGTTTTTCAAGTTCCAAGTGGATCGTAATGAACTTAACCCTTTAATGACTTGTAGAGACTATAAAGTTGTTTTCAGGATTATTTATAAATCGTCTTCATTCCTCATACGATTTATAATTCCGCGTTTGGAAGCTACATGTAATAACCTATATTACATGTGATTTTCTGGACAGTGTGCATCCCGTCGAAGGTTTTGTGAAACATAATCGGGTGGAAAAGAAGAGATCTAACAAGTACATTTTCCACCACTGTACATTTGGAAATCGGCTTATATTCAAAAGACGATGATTTCAAATAACGTGTGGTGCCTCTAAGCAAGATCAATGCTTCAGCGACGAGAAACTAACGATTTATTACTTAGAAACGCTACAACCTTAGCTAGGACGTGATAGACCAGAGCCTTTCTACAGTAGAAGGACGGAATATTGAAAAATGGCAACATTGCCCAGACGGCTGACTGCGCAGGTATCGTGGCGTGTATTTAAATAATTTTGTAGGAGGTATGTTCAAATTATCGCTGATATTTTAGCTTTTTAAATGTTGGTCGAATGATGTTGGAGACTTAAGCAGAAGAATATCAACTGGAGGTACGTAACATATTTAAAAAGTATAAGTTTTGATAACTCAGCCACTGGAGGGGTAATTCAGCCCAACTTGGTGCCGATCCCAAGCCCGGGAAAATGAGGAGGGTTGATGTCAGGAAGAGCATTCGGTCTTAAAAGCTGTGCCAAAACCATGTATGATGGGTCGTCTTAATGAAGCCTTGGAAAATGCTAGGGCGTACCCCGTAGGCGACGCGCAGGGGCGTACCCGGCTTCTGTGACAAATGAACGAGGGCTACCGAGTCGAGGACGGGCTCGGTTAAAGAAGCTAGTCAACGTGAGCCTTAGAGTAGGCTCACAAAATGTTGGGACGATGAGTGGAAGAGGAAGAGAGATTGCAGACTTGATGGAAAGAAGAAAGTTGGGGATCCTGTGCTGTGCGTGCAAGAGACAAGATGGAAAGGAAATAAGGCAAGAGAGCTAGGAGGCGGCTACAAATTGCTGTATATTGGAGCAAATGGGCATGGAAGGAACGGCGTAGGAAATGTTCTTTCAAGAGATCTGAAAGATAGAGTAGTAAGTGTAAATAGAAGGAACGACAGTGATGAATATCAGGATATGCATGGGTGAAATGATCAATGTAGCGTGTGCGTATGCTCCGCAAGTCGGCTGCGAAGAAGAAAAGATGGAATTCTGGGAGCAATTGGACCATGAACTTCGCAGCGTACCCCCACCGGAAAGAGTAATGGGGGCGGCGATTTGAATTGAGATGTAGGCAGAAGCAGAGAAAGCATTGAGAGGATCCACGGTGGCTGGGGTGTGGGAGATAGGAACGAAGGAGGAGGAAGAGTAATAGACTTTGCAACGGTATTCGATCTGGCGATTTGCAATACATTTTTTTAGAAGACAAAGGAGCATTTCTTAACTTACAAGAGGAGTAGAAAAGAAAGTCAAATCGACTTCACCTTGTGCCGAAAACAACATCTTAAGAGATTAAGAATTGCAAGGTCATAAATAGTGAAAGTGTGGCCTCACAACACAGAGTGATACTCGTACTTGGAGTTTGGAGATAGAAATAATAGGAGGCCGCGAAATGGAGAGCCCAAAATTAGATGGTGGAGACTGAAAGAAGAGAAACTAAGAAAATTGTTCAGGAAAGAAGTTATAGAAAGAATAAATCTGCAAGAAGAGGATATGCAAAAATGGTGGGATATGAACAGTAGGATCTTGCTAACGGCCGCAGAGAAGACTTTGGGTAGAACTTCTGGAAACAGCCCACCTGCAAGAAAAAGAGAAGTGGTGGTGGAATGAGGAAGTGCAAGAAGATATTAAAGCGAAGAAGACAGCTAAAACAAGATGAAATGCTTCACGGACAGAAGAAGACCAGTGTAACTCCAAAGCGGCTAATAAGGAAGCAAAGAGGGCAGTGGCTAGAGCAAAAACGCAAGCCTGGGATAAACTGTATAACGAACTTGCAACACCAGGTGGAGTGAAGAAGCTATACAGGTTAGCAAAAACCAGAGACAAGGGAACAAAGGATATTACCCATATTAGGCAAACTAAGAATGGCCAAGGATTAGTGCTTACTGATGAAGACAGGATTAAAGAGAGATGGGCCGAATATTTCGAAACGCTACTAAATGAAGAAAATCCTAGAAAAGTTCTTATCGACCGAACCTCAAATCCTGGACCAACGCCAAGAATATAACCGAGAAGAAGTAGAAAAAGCAGTAAAGAAAATGAAGACCGGAAAAGCTGCAGTTCCTGATTGCATACCAGTAGAAGCGTGGAAGAGTTTGGGATCAGAATGTACAGATATTGTATGGGATCTGATGCAAAAGACCTATGAACAAGAGAAAATGCCGGCTCAGTGGAGAGAAAGTGTTATTATACCAATTTTTAAGGAGAAGGGAGATATACAGGATTGTGGGAACTATAGAGGAATCAAGCTAATGTCACACACGATGAAGATTTGGGAGAAAATTATAAAGGAAGATTACGAGAAGAAACATAAATAGGAGAACAACAATTTGGATTTATGCCAGGAAAAAGTACAACGGATGCAACTTTTATATTAAGACATACTATGGAAAAGCTTCAAGAAAAGCAAAAATGATTGCATATGGTCTTTATTAATTTGGAGAAGGCCTACGACAGAGTACTACGTCAGGATTTTGTGGAGATGATTGAGGGAGAAAAGAGTGCCGGAGAAATATGTAAGGATAATCCAAGGTATGTATACAAGAGCTAGAACTCAGGTAAGAAGTAGTGTGGGACTGACACGTCAAATCCCTGTTATGGTTGGATTAGACCAGAATCAACCTTAAGACCGTACCTCTTCAACGTAGTCATAGATATTATAACTCAGGATGTGAGAGATGAAGCCCCCCTGCTGTATGATGTTTGCCGATGATATTGTACTATGCAATACTAATAGGGCAGAACTTGAAAGGAAAGTAGAGAGTTGGAGGAAGTCTCTGGAAGATAGAGGCCTAAAGATTAGTAGAAAGAAAAATCTTGAGTTTAACGGAGAAGGAAATGGAGAAGTGATGTTGCAAGAAGAACGACTGAATAAAGTGCAAAGTTTTAAATATTTAGGCTCACCTGTTACTGAGAATGGCGATTTGGACTCGGAAGTAACACACAGAATGCGAGAGGGATGGCGAAATTGGAAGAAAGTAAGTGGCGTTCTCTACGACCGCAGAATCACGGCGAAGAATAAAGAAATGATTTACAAAACAGTGGTTAGACCAGCAATGATGTAGAGAGAAGAAACATGGCCAATAAAGAAAGCACAAGAGATTAGATGTCACGGAAATGAGAATGCTACGCTGGATGTGTGTGATAACAAGAAGAGACAGAGTGAGAAATGTGAGAGTAAGAGATACAACCAAAGTTGTAGAGATCTAAGAAGAAGACTGCAGTGGTATGGACATGTAATGAGGAGAACAAATGGCTATGTAGTCAGAAAGTGATGGCGATGGAAGTGAAGGGCAAGAGAGGTAGAGGAAGACCAAGGAGGAAATGGATGGATAGGGTTAAGAAGGATCTCGGGGAGAAAGGTCTGTCAGGGGAAGAAGTTCAGGACAGGGCTTTGTGGAGAAGACTCATCAGAAACGTCGACCCCACGTAGGTGGGAAAAGACGGAGAGAACGAAGAAGAAGAAATAAGTTTGATATTTATAATGAGATGAGCAATGAAAGACGACCATGTGTTAGCCCTATCGTTTCTTTCAGATGTAGAAATATGTTTTCGGATATATTTTTCTTGTAAAGTTTGATATGTACAACTATGAGCAATTAAATCTCCTATTTACATAGCTAGCTTTAATTTTACGAGGCGTAAGTCTGTAAATTTTCGAGGCGCATTCATAGGAGTAACAAATAACTTTATACACACTGTGCAAGGGGCCGAATAAAGTTGCATGTCCTTTATGTAAGAAATATTAAACTTTTGTGAGCAGAGAAATTAACACTTAATTATATAGTCTACAAGGAACTTTCCTATAAAAGTGCCTTTTGAAGTACGTCTTGTTAACTCCACCAGAAAGGGTTAACTGTGGACGTTCTAACAGTGTAATCCAAATTTTAGCTGATCTCCATTTCTAGACTTGTCTAGATGAAGTCACCAATGTAATGTTTGAGAAAGGTTCTTTTTACCTACGTAGCGTGCTAAAAGATTTCTATGTTGTGTAAATAATGTCTAAATAAGGAAATAAACACATCTGTAAAGAGCTGACTTGATAACTATAAAAATATATAGGCGGACCAGAGATCTAGAACCTTCTCGTACTCCCCTTGTTCCAGTTAATAAAGCGAAGTATCGTAGCCCGAATATTACAAAATAGATGGAAATCCAGTGAGACTGCTCTACTGTTATAACTTCACGGTTCCTATACTCAGCTTTATCATGTTTATTTTCTATCTTCAAATTCAGTATGCTACATTAATTATACTTAGACTGCATCAGATATGAAAAGGAGTGTGCAATGGTCGTCAAGCTCCCGAGATAAAACATACGTAGTAATTAGGACAGAAAATAGTAAAATTGAAAAGTGTGACTGTTACTAGGTGTTTCCAAGATATCATCAGTTTGAGGAACTATCTTCTTCCACGGTCTCTTTCGTAAATCTGAACCTTGTAAAAAAAATTATCGTATTCCAATTTTTCAAAATAGTTCGAACGTCTCTGGATTGTTGGATTTAAGTATTATAAAAACATTTTATCGTCCTGCTCGTACGGAGAGGATGAATCTGAAATCACATGCTACAATATTTCACAAAATGTTTTAAACGCAACAGTTCCCATTCCTAAGTTCCCAGTCATATTTAACACAGCGGACGACGTATTGTATCAGCCGGCAGGCTTCCCATGATGCTGCGTTGCCACATAGTATGCTCTGGCCTTCTGCTGTAAAAATCTCTGGATATACTCACTATTTTCCGAATCCTCTTTTCTACCTACGTAAAAGAGAGGAACAAAATCAGGAAAACCCCGTTCAAGCATAACCTTCCTCCAAGATTGCGCTCAGCGCGCTACAGCCGCTCAGCTTTAACTGGACGGAATTTCCGTCAAAACTGACGGAATTTTAGCTTCGACGACGGGTAAAAAAGGAGTTTGACGGATGACGGATTTTTTGACAGATATTTGCGCTGATAACGATTTCTTGTATTTTTTTTAAAGTTCTTTTTCTTTCAATTTAGAGTTATATTCGGCATTGATAACCATATGACTCATTTTGTTCCTTGTAAATGTACGGTAGCGTTATTGAAACCCACATAATTAAATTGCCATCTATGAATGATAAGCGACAGCCTGGCACTTTGACGTGCAACTGCAGAACTCGAGCAATATAGTGATGAAGTGGAGGAATTGTTATTATATAAAAGCCGATGAGAAAGTATAATAAGATTGGTTTTCCTTTAATATTGTATATAAAAATACAGGATTTTAATTTGTGGCGGATTTATGGTCTTGGTTTGTCGGGAAAGAACACTATGTGTTGGCAACGCTGTCTGAGCCGCTACTCAACTCGGAACAAGACTATGTTTGTGTTAACCAGTATGTCGTCTTCTCCCAAAAAGGGGAGGGAACTCTCACTCGGAAGATGGCTGCTGTGATAGTGGCCATGTACACGTAGTTCTCCAGCTCCCGAAAGGGAGGGAAAACTTACATAACTTATCATACGGTTATCAATAATCTTCACATAACTAAAAGTTTAGGAAGATAAAATATCTTAACAAGTACTTACATGAAGTTTATTTTATTTTTGTAAAGCTTGTGTGTTAACTAAGGAGCTAAGAAAGAGCTCCGCCGCCGCCAATAGAAGAGTGAGAAGACACCCCAGGAAATGGAAAGTGATATGTAACTAAATATTCAAGTTCTTCCTTTGTGTCAAGATAAGTGATAAATAAGTGATTCCGAGTCAAACTGTTCCAATCGTTCTGTGCAGGAAGAAGTAACAGACTTCCATATGCGTTCTATCCCCGCGACCACGTATTTGGGTAAAGTCGGGCAGGTAGAGCGTGCACAGCTAAGAAAAGTAAAAACTATGACATAAATAGGGCACTAATAATTTTATATCCTTAATTTTGTTTACCAACGCTTAACATTTTTTTTATTAAATATAGTTATTGAATTTCATTGATTGTGTTTTTTGCTTAGCAACTCCAGGCTTTGTAGTGATTTAGCATTTAAGTATTTATGCCATATTTCCTTTCCCGAGTTCAGGTAAGTACTATTGAGCGAATAAAGAGGAGTGTGAAGGCATGCAACAGTGCCCGCTCTGAGACACGAACCATGATCGAACCACAGAGACAATTGGTCTTTTCAAAGCACCATATAGCAAGCATGGTTCATTATAGAAGTCCGAAACCGCCTCGTGACTATCTACTTGGGAGCAACAGAGAATCGATAAAATGAAATGGCCGCCGTATTCACCTGGCCTCAACTGCATGTCTGGGCCATACTCAAGAACGCGGTTGGTAACCGTTCAAACCAACTAGGAACTATACAGGATATAGCAACGGCAACCACTGTGAACGAATGGGAGGAAATCCTACAGCCAGTAATGAACAACCTGATTAGAAGTATTCTGCCACTTACGAAATGACTGGTTTCAACCCTACTTATCGACTGGTTTCAACCCTACTTATTGACTGATTTCTACCCTACTTATTGACTGGTTCAACCCTACTTATTGACGGGTTTTAACCCTACTTATTGACTAGTTCAACCCTACTTATTGACTGGTTCAACCCTACTTATTGACTGGTTCAACCCTACTTATTGACTGGTTCAACCCTACTTATTGACTGGTTCGTTACTGGTGATACTCTAATAATTTCATGTTTATTTATTTTCGATTTAGTTAGTACTGGCTTGGCTTATAGCACAAGCAGTTCTGTGACGTTCCTGGTTTCCCATGTTTGCAATATACACGAGTATGTAAGAATTTTTGTCACGTTCCAGTCTCCCACGTTTGCAATAAACCAATGTGGAACAAGTTTTGTTAGCACCTTATAAGTTCATATAATATTTTTTGCTTGAATCAGCCTATATCATCCATTGATATTTTTTTATCTTTTAATAAAACTAATGAAAGCGAAAACCATATTGAATTAACAGAAGAAAATTAGATTTAAAAAAAATGACTGAATGACCAAAATAAAAAAAAAAATATAGCAACTGGATGGAGGTGGAGAAAAGAGCAGTTACGCGGAACAGTGGTTTGTTGTTCTTCGCTTCTGATGAAATACACATTGTCAAATTCTGTGAAATTCAATATACAGAAGGGATATGTAATATTCAAATGTATTAAAACAAACATCAAACGTTATTATGGATGCATTCAAAAAAGTCAAAGTGTTTTTTAAATATTTCCCAGCGAATTAAATTTTAAATTATTATATAATATTCACTGACATGAAGAAAGAAAATCAATGTAAGCGTCAACTTGCCTTTTAATTCACGGTGAAAATGTAACTGCTATATGAAAAAATGGACACAATGGAGCATGATCCATTTCCATGTTAAATGTTAAATTTTATTCATATATTCATCCCGTTCTCCACATTAATTAAAACCAATAAAAGCCACATTTCTTTGAGTTTAACTACCAGTGTAAATAAGCAATATTTTCTTTTTTCCCCGAATGCCACAAGTTTTCACTCCACAGAAAATCAAATAATAATAACAATTTATCTCTAAATGAAAACCTACTGCTAAAATAAAAGCCTCTTCAGTGCTCCCATACCTGGTTCTCCTATCAAACCGACATGAGTACCGGAATGTACTTGGTACTTCTGGGCACCTTGAATGGTAATGGCGGCCGAGCGTGGGACTGACCACCATACCTCACTTTGTGCCATAGGTCGAGAATACGTGAAGCGCTACATACACATAAGCTTCATTTTCCGTTCACGGCGCGTGCGCAACGCACAGCAGATACCTTTAATATACAAGGCATACATAACCTGTCATGAATTCTCATCTCATTTTCACTTCCTTGCCATCAAATGAAATTTGGATTCAAGTTTTGTTACTATCGAAAGAGCATCAGTGTATGCTTGAGTATTGATTAGATTCTTCTGGGTCGCTGTAGTCAAGTTCTACATTTATTGAAGTACACATCGTTGAGTGCTGGTCTTCAAACATGTAAACATTACCTTAGCAACGTTACGAGTGGAGACTAGTTAGATTTCTAACGGAGTCATAAAAAATAGATAACTGAAAACAGCAAGGTAGTTTTTCTCCATTACGATTAATTTGGGCGTTGTGTCCTCACGACAAATTGTGTTTGGTACAGCCCTGTTCACCCCGTTCGGGTTGATTACCATGATATAAAATAAAAACAAACACAAGTCTGAAACAAGTTTACTCGTATAATAGCACCGGTGCAAAATGCCCTTCCTACTGAAATTTTCACATTGGACTATACTAACACATGTCCTCGCAATTATCTTAAAAAAATTAATAAATTAAATTTTCACAGTAAAATGAAAAAGCGAAAAATTGTCTACATCAAGCTTCTATGATTATGCCAGGGACTTTTGCGTAACATTGGAACAAACTTACTTTCATTATCTAAACAGGGGTCGCCAACCTATATTCCGGGTCGCAGACCATGCGAGATGTGAAAGGACGCGGGTCACATTTCCCGCACAGAGAAGTGCCTTAATATCTGGGATATTGTATATCACCTGCATAAGCCGGCCGGGTGGTCGAGCGGTCTGCGGCGGTAGGCTATCGACTCAACGGTCCCGGGTTCGAGTCCCGGCTGGGGCATGGGTGTGGATTTTAACACTTAACAGCTAAAGGCAAGGCAAATCGTGACGGGCCGAAGTCCAAAGTTACTAAACTGGCCCATATAAAAAATAAAGTTTACCAAAGTTTTATCTCCTGCATAAGTAATTTTTATTAACTGTAGATAACTAATTTCAAATTACTAAAAAATAATGAGCAATTGAATAAACCATTTCAGGGCGAAGTTCAGTATACGCTGCTCTTCCACTTAACAATGATGGGATTAGGAGAGACATACAGTATATAGTTGTACAAATAAAATTAATAGACCTACACTATTCGATTCTTCTTCTTCTTCTTCTTCTTATTATTATTATATAACACTGTCATATTTTAAAATTACAAAACATGAAAATATCATAGACGTATATACTTTAATAGTATCATTACTTTGCGACCCATCACAAATGAAAGCCAAAACTAACGCTTTTGTGATTCAATATTGTTTTTTTTTTCTCCCATTCCTAGCTTCTACCCTTTTCAAGGGAAAATCTAGTGGCCATCTGTCAATCGGTAGAGCGTTGGCTTCCCATTCAGTAGGTCCTGGGTTCGATACCAGCGGCCGACCATACTAGTCAGAGTAGGGAAGTGAGGGATCGCACCTTCAACATAAGACTTTTTCACGTATCCTAACGTGTTTAAGTTTGAGCCATAGATGCCTAAAGGCCATGAAAATAAATCAACTCAATTCTTGAAGAAAAATCCTACTTACAATGATCACATGATAAAAGCTTTGCTGTTGTCAGTAAAATTCACTGACATGTCATCTTGACAGTTATTGTAATACAATGAAACCGTACGTTAGGTACATGACAGAAAATTAGTTCGTGCATTAAATGTGAAGATCTTGTTATAAATAATAACTGGCCGTACGCAGATGCAGGACGATGATTTACATCATGCAAAAAAATAAAATGCAGCGGTTTTCTTCCTATTTTGACCAAAAAACTTATAAGGTAAACGCACCAGTAATGCACACTTGAAGAGAAAAGTTGTAAAATACGATTTTCCAAAGGCCGGTAATCATTTCACCTACATGGGAAAATTTAATGTAGTATGTTCTGATGCCACTGAATACTATACGGCCATCATTGGTGTTATCTGATATTTCTGACACGATGTTGAAGTTAGGTCCATGGTTACACCTACTCATCCATGCATTCCATTAAGCAAGTGATTTAAGGTGAGAGCTTTCGGTATTTATTCATGAAATTACAATAGCAATTACTTTTGTCGTTCTGCACTATCATTTATGAAATGTCAGTTTCGAATATTTAAATGACCAAACAAATTATAACTTGGATCTGCTATGCAAAGCAGGGGGTGTCCATTAGCGATACGGCAAAGTCTGTTTTTGTCCAGTTATGAACACTCGCTATTCATTACTGAGTTGAAATCAAAATCCTTGATTGATTGAGTAATTATTAATGTCCTAAGCGAGCTGATGAGCTTCTAAAACAAGACTTACAGTTTTGGTAAAGTGGGCTCTGAACCACTCTGTTCAACAGCTCTCAGAGGAAATTGAACTCATGAACACCCGCGCACA
The DNA here is from genome assembly GCA_022664845.1 of Lepisma saccharinum. Taxonomy (NCBI): domain Eukaryota; kingdom Metazoa; phylum Arthropoda; class Insecta; order Zygentoma; family Lepismatidae; genus Lepisma; species Lepisma saccharinum. The sequence continues at coordinate 65,584 of JAGDQP010004363.1, forward strand.
AAATGAGCGCGCTAAACTCTCCGCAACTCCGAGGGCGAAATCATAATTCTGTTAGTTGTTTTATTTCAACTTGGGAAAGATTATTTACTCTTCATGGCCATAGGTTTGTCAGGTGATTTTCTGGGCCCATTTTTTTCAATGATGGACGCTGGGATGCCCATTAAAGAAATGAATTGTTTGGACACTATTCATGTCAAGTTAGAACTTGCATTTCTATGGCCACAGGGAATTTATGGCTCAGGCCGGAATAGAGTAGGGGAAAGGAAGCGAGAAGGAGTCTGACAAATCTAAGTTGAAGGTGCCATTAAGGCATTTGCCTGTTATGACTGACTGAAAACAAACGTTAAACCCTCACTAAGCATGGTCGATAGCTGTTTTCGAACAAAGGACCTTTGGAATGATCACTCAATGGAATTGCATTAAAGAATCAGATAATCGAAGAACAGCATTAAACAAATATTCGTGTTTACTACTTATATTCGAAACATCAGCAATGATCATTTAAATTATTTTGAGTTAAGTAGTATGTCCATTACTGGGTGTTCATTACTGGAACATCCTGGTATTTCCGTGTCCATTACTGGTACAAAAACAATGTCAGGCGAAAAACGTGATTTCTTCTCAAATAGTGTATGTTGATGAAATGATAGAAATCATTGCAAGAAAGCATGGAGAACGTGCAACATTCTTATTTGATCAATACATTTAAACTGTATTGGAGTTAAAAATTATAACCGTTAAAAGTGTCCATTACCGGTGTGTTTCCCTTATATTGTGCGCGGTAGCATTTTGAAACTAGGTTTAAAGATGAGGTACAAAATGCGATGACGAACGCACAAAACTTGAGTTTCATGGTATTGTATCTATTAATATTTTTCAACATAAATTATTTCCATTTTAGTAATTTGGTATTTCGAGAAATTAGGTGAAAAAATAATGAACTTCAAATATCACACAAAAGTGTTGTGTGTTCAGGCCCATAACCAGCTGCAAACTTCAGGAGGGGCTCAACCCAGTGTAGGGAGAAAAGGATTAAGATAAAAGGTGTATATATGGCCGAGAAACCGGAACTGTCGCTCCAAAAGACCTCTGCCACTAACTGGGAGGAGAAACCTTAATTCCTCTTTCTAAGGCTCAAGGGAACCGATCGGGGTAGACGCCTAATGTCCAATCCATACATTCACGTCGCTGGGCCTGTTAACCAGAACAATTCCTTGGAGAACGAACATAAATGGGATCCTCACCAACCCGCATTAGCAGACATCGTGGTGGTGAGTCAAATGTCGACACCCCTCCTTTCTTTACACATTATGGTACAAGGGAACAGCCTGGGAGGACCTTATTGCCCGAAGGACAGAACGCAGCTGGCAACGGCAGCTGTCAGTCCTGCAGGAAGTCAGAGGGTCAAAATGCCCGGGTTTGGACTGTTGACTGCCAGGACACCGACACGGCAACTCGAACGGACCTATACGTGGCGACTCTCAACTGTAAGTCACTTGCAGGAGAGGACAAATTAGAAGAATTGCAGAATGAACTCAAGAGGATTAAGTGGGACATCATAGGACTATCAGAAGTGTGGAGGAAGAATGAAGAACAGTTGGAACACACACACGCTCTACTTCAAAGGAACATAAAATGGCAAAGCGACAGGCATTGGCCTTATAATTAATAAAGACCTGAAGGCACGGATCACAGAAATTGAAGGAATCTCAGATAGAATCGCACGGGTAAGTAATAAAGATAAACAAGATGTACATTCTGGAAATTATACAAGTGTATGCTCCAACAACCTCACATCCAGGAGGAAGGCGAAGACCTATACGAGGAGATACAGAAGATTCTGGATAGTGGAAAATCGCATTACAAAATTGTAATGGGAGACTTCAATGCGAAAGAAGGAACTAAGCAGAGCAGTGACACGAATGTGGAAAATTTTGGATTTGGTATTTAAAAAAAAAAAAAAAGAGCGAGAGAGACATGATAGAAGTTAGTGGAATTCTCAGAAGTCAACAGACTGTTCACTTCCAATACATTTTTAAAGAAGCCGTCCCAGAGGAAGTGGACATGGAAAGGCCCAAATGGGACTAAAAACAAAATAGGCTACGTTTTAACGAATAACAGGGCAATTCTGCAAGACGTGTCTGTTCTGAATAGTTTCAAAATCTCGAGTTATCATAGGATGGTGAGATCTAAGCTGAAACTAAATACTAGATTTCAGAGAAAGAAGCTTATCTATCAGAGGAAAACCGCCACTTTTAGATCTGGAAAATCTAGGGAAACACAGACAGACATTCGGGATAGAAATAAGCAACAGATTCAGCGCCTTCCAAGAGCAAGAGGATAAAGAAGACACCAATAGTAGAAATAAAATACTGACTGAGATAGTGAGAGAGAGAGACTAGGAAATAGCAGGCATCAAAAAGAAAAGAGCAAAATCTCAGAAGAAACTGAACTCCTAATGAAGAAAAGAAGGGAAATGAAAGAAGAGGAAAACCAACGAGGATTGAGTACACAGAGCTAAATAAAACCGTAAGGAAGAAAATAAAAGAAGATGTACGAAGACACAACGAAAATCTTGTTAGAAATACAATCGAGGAAAACAAGATTCTCAAGAAAACCAAACAGGAGCTCATGATAGGGAAAAAGCAAATAATTCCAGTTAAGAGACCAGACAGGACCGTAACACGAAATAAGGAGGAAATTATATAACAAATTTGGAAATATCTACAGAGAATTCTACTATTCCGAAGAACTAGGAAATTAAGTTTCAGAAGAAAATGATGGACCACGAGAAGATGAACTCATAGCAAGAGATGTTTAAATGGAAAAGTGAAAAGATCAAAGAGAAACTTGCTAAATTATTCTGAGTGTGTATGAAACAGAGAGACATACCGTCAACTTGGAACAATGCTGTAATTTTATTGTACACGAAAGGGGACAAAGAACGCGTCGAAAACTACAGACCAATTAGTTTACTGTCAGTCCTGTACAAAATGTTCAAAGTTATTTTGAATCGTATTGAAAGAGACTTAGATTTTAACCAGGGAAGGGAACAAGCAGGATTTCGTCGTGGATTTAGCACAATGGACCACATACAAACATTGAATGAAGTAATGGAAAGGACTAATGAACTTCCACTATGTTTGGGATTCATAGATTTTGAAAAAGCTTTCAATTCGGTCTCCTTGTCAGCAGTACTTAAATCACTTGAACATCAAAATATCGAAAGGGAATACATCAAGTTACTGAGAAACATTTACTCGACTGCCACTTCTGTCATTAGACTTCACCAAGAAAGTGAAAAAATTAAAGTAGGAAAAGGGATAAGGCAAGGAGATTCAATTTCTCCTAAACTGTTTTCTGCGGTCCTGGAGAGAGTGTTCCAAAATTTAAACTGCAAGGCGTGAAGTTGGAATAAAAATTAATGGCGAATATCTTCATCACTTACAATTCGCTGATGATATAGTCCTGTTTGCTTCAAGTGCAGATGAACAACAAACCAGAATGGAAGAACTAAGTAGTGAGAGTTTGAAAGTAGGCCTTAAAATGAATTTAAGTAAAACAAAAGTAATGTACAACCAACATGCTGCAAAGAGGGAAATAAAGATTAACGGAGATACAATAGGCATAGTTGATGAGTATGTTTACCTAGGCCAGCTCAAAACATGTGAAGCCAAGTTGACTGATGAAATAAATAGATGATGTAAAATGGCGTGGAGTTCGTTTGGAAGAACACTTTATTTTGGAAAGCAAACTACCACTGTGTCTCAGGCGAAAAAGTTTATAATTAATGTGTCTTGCCTGTAATGATATACGGCTGTGAAACTTGGACACTGAATGCGTAAACTATTCGAAGATAGAGTCACACAAAGAGCAATGGAGAGATGGATGCTAGGAATAACTAGGAGGGATTCGCGCACAAACAAAGGTAGAAGAAGATAAAATGGAGATGAACCGGTCACGTAGATAAACCAACAGATGGAAGATGGACGACGAATGTATTACATTGGATTCCCAGAGAACAGAAACGGCCGAGACGACGTCCAAATGCAAGATGGGTAGATGAAACAAAGCGTTTTTTAGAAGCTGCATGGATGAAGATAGCTGCAGAGACCGAGATATGTGGAAAGAATATTGGTATTCGACTTGCTAATAAACCGAGAAAAAAATCACGAAATTTAAACAAATTATAAAGCCATTACAAAGAAAAGTGACGGAGCACATTTGTTACACGTATTATCTCTTTTCTGTTTCTTTAACCTGATATCCACTACGGAAATGTTTTTTTCAAGTGACAAATTTCCATGACAAGTTAAGAACATGACAGGTTTTGGGTCAAACCATAGCAGTTGGAACTTATGCAAGAACAATGACCCTCATACAACAGGGGCTTGTATATCAACCTTATCACAAAATGACAGTCATGAACAGAGATTGTCTTTCTAGCGGAAGTGCAGATAAGTTCACATATTGTTTTGTGAGAAAAGATAATTTGTAGACATAATAACGATTTTTTTTTTTTTTTTTTTTTACTTCATGCTGTTAATTAATAGCACACATTGAAAAGATCCATGCAGAGGCCTACTGCAGCATTATCTCTGATTTAGTTTAGTAAAATGCATTATATCTATTTTCTTTTCTATACATTTATTAAAACATACATCACATGATGTGATTTAACCATAATGAAGCTATAAAACTGTTTTTTTTTTTTTTTAATTTTAAATTATTTTGTGTGTTATTCAGTTTACGATATAAGAGGAAGAATATTTCAAATTTCGGATTGAAGAATAAAAATTAATCCTTCTTTCTCAGTATTTATGTAGTCTCATTAGAATATAAATTAAGTGAACGAATAATTTTAATGTGTTGAAAAGTTGAATCATTGGGTGCTTACGAATCTAAGACTGAAGTCTATCACAAATTTAAGGGTGCGGAATGACTAGAAATATCTATCAACCGGTTTACCCGGGTACCATCCAATGGAGAAGTACTACCTTCCACTGAACAAAAAATTATCTTGTGTCGAAACCACAAAATGTGAACATGAAGGTCAAAACAAGTCGAACTTGGGAGCAAAAAATAGTCTAGCCAAGTTGGACGAGACTGACTTTACCACACCCTCCATGTCTGTATTCATTGTCATAATGCAGGATTGAAGCTGTGGAACTCGTAGAGATCAGTACATTTTCTTTTGGGCCAAGGATAGAATTGTGCAACCGTTGGATGTGAAGAATCTGCTTTCAGCAAGTACAGTTGATGTTGTATTGACCTACGTTTCGAACGCTTTCGTTGAACATTTCCATAAAAACAGGAGAGGAGATATATCTAATACCAACCACACCGGTTACATCATAATCTTTCCCTCTGATTCTTACAATTTTACTTGTTACCAATGAAGAACACAATAAGGCAAACATGATTAACGTATCTCCCATACAGCTTCCAGTACCTTTCTTTGAATTTTATTTTTTATGTATGGCCTTTAGGTATTTAAGGCTAAGGCCGGGATAGGGCATGGTAACGGTACCATCCCGGGATTTGCCTGGTGTGACAAGAAAAACGTCAGTCAGAATGGTCGGCTGCTAGGATCAAATCCACGACCTCCCACATGCTACGCCAATGCTCTACCACTGAACTACGGCGGCTCAGTTTGGTTTTCATTCCAGTATCTAATTACAAAGAACATGTTTCCACGCATTTACTTCACTTATACAATATACTCACGGTTTCGATCTATTTGCCTCAAACATACTCTAAGTCAATTTCATACGTATGTCTCACAGTTACAAAGTTAAGGTAAAACTAACTTCATCGATGCATTTCTAGAAATATTCTAGCACAATCTGATACATCACTCAACCCACTTCTCATTTAGAAATTTCGAAGATTCAAGCAGCCATTGATTTCGTGCCATCTCGTAGGTAGCGCATTCTATCAGATATCCATTCGCCGACATTAAAGTTCGATATCTTTAGTACTTTGTAAAACACTAATCATGAAAGTTTTCCGCCACATTGTACTTGATTTACTTGCTATCTATAGTTACTTTTTTTTAAACACCCTGTCGTTATCTGTTGACCTTTGCAGCTATACTTTTGGCTGTGCATGTTGTTCTAGGCACTGTACACTCATGCCCAACTTTTTCTCATGTCTTTATTTGACAGTTTTTGACAAATAATATTTTTCTCCTTGAATTGTGGCGTTCGGTTAATTGTTTTACTTGTAAAGAATGTAGAAACGAATATTTCCTAAATTTTGTCACAATAATATTAATTAATAAGGAAACTAGAAAGAGAAAACTAAATATTGAGAAATTGTTGAAAAAACGCAAACAATGGTAACAGACGTAATGCATGCGCCGTATAATCATGTGACAAACTATCTGGTGTAGTAAAAAGTAATCCATTATTTTTGCATGACATTGAAGGCTTGACTTACCATAGTTAGAATGATCCGATTTAGGTCACATGTGCGCCGTTTTGTTCGATAACGTGTTGTCATTTGGAAGGTAATATCATGATGCCTCTCTCATAGAAGCTCTTGTCCCTATTGGCAAAAAATTGAGACAGTCGATGTTCACAAGCCTCTCTTGAAGCGAATTTTTCACCAGCAAACGTGTTCGCCATGGACAGGAACAGATGGTAATCACTCGGTGCCAGGTCCGGACTATAAGGTGGATGCATAAGAACCTCCCAACCAAGCTCCCGGAGCTTCTGGCGAGTCACTATCGATGTGTGTGGCCTGGCGTTGTCCTGGTGGAACACAATGCCTCTCCTATTGGC
>JAGDQP010004363.1:72768-85776 GCA_022664845.1 Lepisma saccharinum
TTCGACACTTGGCCTTCCAGTGCGTGGTACATCTTTGACGTCAAAATTACCGGAACGGAATCGACGAAACCAAAATTGCGCGTGATTGGCTGTTACAGTATCAGGACCATAAACACTATTCACATTTGCAGCCGCCTGGCTTGCGTTTTCGCCTTTATCGAAGAAAAACTGTAAAATATAGCGTATTTTCTCTTTGCTAGTGTCCATTTTGACGCGTGCTCACACAACACTGAGTCAACTCATCACAACTATCTGAACAGTGTTTGTAGTACGCAATCTCATCGTTTGAACCCGATCGGACTTATACAACGCGAGATACAGATCACTGAAGCCATCTATTGGCAAAATAACGGATTACTTTTTACTACACCAGATATTATCTTCCCCGAAAAGAAGCGAAAAAAAGACATCTCGTTTAACCTTCGAAGTGAAGACTTTGAATCAACGATTCAGTATTAAACGTTTATCAAAAAGTGTTTGATCACAACACTCCTTGTGGCGTAGTGCTTAGGCTTTGGACATGTGGAGTGAAGGGTCCTAAGTTCGAAACTCCACCCATCCCTAGTAATTTTTTAAAAAATAATTTCGAATACAAAACGGGATTATTAGCTTTTGTAGTTCGCGATTTTTTTCTTTTTTTGTATTCTCTCATTGTTGATGGAATGATCTTTCTTGCATTAGAGTAGACACTCGGAAAAGTGTAAGTGTTGTGTATTAATTTTTACGAGACAGTAAATATGTGCTCAAAACTGTAATCTCATGTGAGGTTTAGCAACAGGTCCTATGAATGTATGTGCTCCAAATCAGTTGCACTTCTAATCTCTATACCCAATCCATATTTAAAATTAGTCATGCACATTACGTTTCAAATTCCCAGTATCAGAACGTTATATGTATAAATATTACTTTCATGTTATTTATAATACTCTTTATCTGACCCTTGATTTAGTTTACGATATGTAACAGTGCATAATACCTACTGGTTTCTAGAATATTCTATTATTATTATTATTATTATTTTAGTAGTCGTGAGTTTTCACAGACAGTGATATAGAAGAAGGAATTAAATAATAAGCTATTTTTCTTTAAACTAGTCTAATTCCCAAAACTTCTGATAATTTCCAGTTTGCAGAATGCAAAACGTCTAATTTAGAAATAAAATATATTTACCTAAGGATAAGTATGTTTACGTTATAGATATCACTAGTGTAATTCTTATATTCGACTTCAGCAAATGTTTTCCGTTATTACAAGACTGGCTGGCTCAAGTGGAAGAGTGTTTTTTTTTCACGAGGGTGAGTGAGGTCGCAAGTTCGAATCTCCTTGATTGTAGAACTTTTATCGCTCTTTTTTTAAAACCAAAATGAGTACTTCATGCGTTGCAGTAAAGAAGGAATAAAAATGAAGGAAAAATTAACTGAAAATCGTTAGAAGGAGGTTATTATAGTTCCGTGATGTAAGCGATCAACATGGCGGCAGCAAATACTATGAGACACAATATAAAGCCCCTACTCACCACTTGCGACTAGTGACAGGATTAGCACACGAGGCTGAGCAATTCTCGCGCATGCGCATTACTCCTTAAGAGTAAATATTACTTCGAAGCTTGTGCTTCCAGTTACCAATTTAGCGTATTGGCAGCATGTCGAAAGACTAATCCAAGGAACCCGGGATCAAACCCTGCTATAGTTTTTTTTTCTCAATGAAAATAACCTCTCTTTGTTATACATATAAACGGATTAGGAAATTTAATAAAATCGACAAACGCATGTGGGGGTTAGGTAACTCAGGTACGGAATATTTTTTTATTGCACATACGATTAACTCATATTTTCACAATGTGCTGTTCCTATCGCTAGTCACAGGTGTGCTCACTTGCTGCACACGCGCTATAACGTGACCGGGCTTCTTACGTAACACGTGCACTGTAAATACAAATGAAAAAGCCCTCTTGGCGAGGTCGCCTTCGAGAACTACTGGCCAAGACGTCGGCTTCTTGAGTGAGAGGTCCCGGGTTCGAATCCCGCCTGGGAAAACACTTTTTTTTTCTTTCAAAATATATTTTCGTATGTTCATATTTATTGTTAATAATTGCTTTCTTGCATTTTCGTAGATTATCTTACATTACCGACCATGGGAACGTGGAGGTTAGGTAAAGTTAGGTGTGGTCTTGGTATCTTTACACTTTTTGTTCGCATATACGTCAGAGTTCTTTTCGTCGGAGCACAGAGCAACTTTCTCCATTTCCAAGCCAAGAGAGTGCCGAGTGTCGTTAAATACTTGACCAGCATTAGACTTGTTGTTACGATAACAAAATCTTTCTGCGCGTTCAAAAATCACACCGAAACTGAGAACAGACCTTCCAATAAGGTAAAAGTAATTACTCCGTGATTTTCAAGGATTACGGCCGATAATTCCAAATACTGATATTTCTCTTAAACATTACGGGATATATCAAAGAACTTTTCCAAATGTCTAAACAGAACTCTAATTTGAGTTGGTATTGTTTTAAATGTAATTAGATTAATGACAAGTATAATTACAGCACTAACCTAATGAGCATTTTTGTAAGAAATTCCCATATTAACTTTCAAGAAGGGCAATATTTCTTTATACAGAAACTATTTCAGATTCGTTAAATGAATTTTAGTTTTAAAAGAAATCTAAATTTAAACGAAAGATTTCCACTACATTGTGGAGTTTTGCTGGTGAGTAATGAATTGGAGTGAAATATGAACTTTTATTACTCGGGAATAAATCAAGTGTAGGAAGATACAATGATGTTGAAATAATGGTGGCTACTGTTGTGTTTTCAACAAATTGTATTCAATCAATCTGAACTTTATTTATATATATATCAGTGCAGAGCAAACGTGTCTTAACCGTAGTCGGTATTGCCTGTGAATATGTTTTATTAAATAAATACGTTTAGAGTTGCCACCGTCTTGACTTTTGATATGACGATATTTCAGATTTTAAAATCAACTATTTTCTATTCCTGAATCGTATTCGGCACCATTTGGAACCCTGAAATATGAAATACTAAAAAAATGTAGGCGTTTTGGTGCTTCAGGTTTCTTTAACTTCAGAATGACAGCCATCATCTTATATTTCGAATATCGAATGTTTTCGAATTCAGAATCGTATTTATAACATTCCAGAGTATACAGATCTAAACTTGAAGGAAAATGAGATGCTGTTCCAACACACATCCCTTTTAGTTTTCCTGATATTGAATTTTGGAATTTTCCCTCAAAATCAAACTGAATTCCCTTCGGAAAATACAAATATGAAATTTATGAAAATTGGATTTCTATTGAATTAGTATTATGAAATTATATCAGGCATATCCGTACCCTCAATCTCAATACAAGTTGAGTGGAAATTGAGAATACCATGTTATTCCTTCGCAAATTCTAAAACTAGATTACTCTTTGCAAAATGTTAATAGGATGCTCACATCCAAATATCCAGATGTCAAAAAATTAGATCGTAACCAAACGTTGTATATCGATAGAGTATCTAACAAAAACCCTACAATATTTTTCTAGAGCCTGCCATTCAGTAGGGAAGGAGGAAATTATAATTATTAGTGAGATCTGACGTACGGACAGTAGTAGAAGTATTACTGTAAACATCCATTTCATTAGTTCTGATGGAGCAAAAAGTAGAGCGTTAGTTTAAGATTTAGAAGGTCCAGGGCTCGAGCTTTGATCGTGACGTGTTTTTTTTTAATTTTCTGTGGCACCTGTGCAAATATTATATTTTACAATATGCTTTTGATATGTAAAGATGATGTTTTTGTTTTATAGCTTATAGTTTCTCATTTGTATTTTCCTTTTTATTTAAAATCTGCTAAATTACCTTAAACAATTGTGTGTTCAGATAAAGAACAGAAACAGTATGAAAATAAGGATACATAAATGGTTACATTACAATTACAGAATCAATAAAAATAATAATAATAATTCTACATGTAATGTAACTGTTCATTTATTCTTATTTTCATACTATTGCTGTTTATATGAACACACAATTGTTTTAGGTAAGTTATCAGATTTTAAATAAATGATGCAAAAAGAAAAATACAAATGAGAAAAAGCTATAAAACAATAACATTCACTTCACATGCCTATGCATATTGTAAAGTATAACATTTGCACAGGTGCTACAGAAAAAGTAAAAGAAAAATACGTCGCGACCAGGGCTTAAACCTAGGACATTTCCTACCGTAAGCTAAGGCCTCTTGTTCCACCAGAGCTGCTTAACGGAACGTTTATAGTAATGCTTCTACTACTTGTCGCACGTCAGATCTCACTAATAATTATCATTTACGTCTTTCCTACTGAACGGCAGGTTCAAGAAAAAATATTGTATGCTTTTTGTTAGATAATCTATCGATACAGAAAGTTTGGTTACGATCTGAATTTTTGACATCTGGATATTTGGGTGTCAATTAAAGGGAAACTGTTATTGGTTGGCAACACTGTAAAGCGTATAACACCTAATGGTCTATCAGCGAGACTTCTTCGAATATGTGACAGGAAGACTATAGGCTATCTGACTACAAAATTTCAGACCTTAGTTCAGTATCTGACGGTAATACAACTTTTTTCTGTCTACTAATTGCCTATGAAAATATAAATCCACTGAGTCCAGAGGCTTCGTTTAGGGTGCCAGAGGGGGGCAATTGCTCCCCTGAGTTTGAGAATATAAACGCAATAAAACATATAAAACTTCGGGAAAAAAATACAAGTTAAACCAACATAAAAACACACTGCAAAGTAACGAAAAATACTATTTTTGTCCAATTTTTATTTTTTGTAGGAGTTCGGAACTAAATTTATAACTAAAACAACTACTTATAACGCGCTATACCATGTGGGCTAGTGAATTTTAATTGTCTCTTATAGTAATTAATTTGGCACGACCTCATACAAAAAATGTAAAATGAAAAAAATATTGAAAAAATGTTTTCATTTTTACTTATAGTGCGCGTTTATCTTAATCTTCTGTAAAGAAGTTTATATCTATATACTCTTTTCCTTTCATATTAGTACCGCTCAAGAAAAATTCTGCGTTACGTCTGCATAGTGTTACAATTGGATCGCCACGATACTCTGTGTGGTGCCTGTCCAACGTTAACTAGATTTATCATAACAGTGGATCATGGACACATCATCGTAGTCTTTCCTAATTCGTACGTATTTTGGAGATTTTTCAGCTACCAAACTATAAGTCTTATTTTGGCTTGTTTTACTCTTCATTTTCGAGTGTTGTGAGGGTGAGAATGAAAGCAGGATCGCAGAAAGATAAGAAATTGCTGAGTTATACATGGCTTGCAAGAGTAGTGCTTGTGAAACCAGTTATACAACGTATAATATTCACTAATACATATATTGGTGCGACAAAAGGAAAACAAATAATCGACAGCACCTTCTTGTCTCTTCAAACCTCAACCTTAACCAACAATGACTACCGTTTGCCCTGTGACGTGGTTATTAGTCACTACGCAATAAACATTGCGTTGTTAAAAGACAAGAACAAAAACATGTCCTCCCCTTCCCTTTTAAGCATGCAGGGCTGTAAAAAATAGGAAACTCCTTTCCCAGATTAATTTGGTTCTGAGACATAAAGCATGTATTTTAGAAAAAATAAAGGACGTTAAAAAATGTAATACTTCACGTTGCCTAAGATGCTTAAGGGTCTTAAAATAAATTCTAATTCAATATTCATACGTCACAAGTTAACATATACCGTTAGCCGTCACATATACAATGTTATGAAATCAGTTGGTAACATTCGACTGCTCTTCAAATGCCAACATCGGTTGTAATCAGACTTCGATTAATTTCTTTTATGTTACTGGAAGTTCCCAGTATTCAACTGCAATGTGATTTGCGCAGAAAGAGAAAACTGATTCTTATCGCAATTGCGTGTTTCATGCTTGTCAAGTGTTTCATGTCTCCACCTTCATCCCTTATTTTCGAAGAAATGGGAAATACAATTAATCAATCGGGATTCCGATCCCTAATTGACAGATCAAGAAGTGATTAAAATGTGCCACAAATTTTGGGTGGTCGTAATTCGTTGAGATAACTTGGTTTATGTCCTCGCAGCTCGAACATCGCATTTATTATATTATATACTGTTTGTTCTGGTTATTTCTTTGGCTTGCAGTTAAAGGTATCAGTAATTCTGCGGACTGTTTAGAACCAGATCACACTGACTCCACAAATAGATACAACATTTTATAGGTCTAGAAAATACGTTCATTGTATTTTACTGTGATGAAACTTCTCTGCTGCTTTTTTTTTGGGGGGGGGGAATGAAAACAGCACCACTGAACTTTCAAGTAGGTATACAAAAATAAAATAATTTCCTTTGGATGAAGTCTTTTGCTATTTAGAAAACTTTTGTTGTTAAATTAAATACCAGTTGTCCCTACTCCCTAGCCTTCCCAATTTCACCAAATGAACATATACCACAATCATAGGACCGCAAAGTTAATAATTTCAAGCTACCATTCATTACATTTATAAAACAGCACTTAGCCATCCATGAGTGTAGTTAGTTCCTATGCAACTAGTGACAAAAATTGATGTCCAATTTTGACAACCCTTTTTGAAGGAGTCTCCTGCTGCGTTTGTAAAGCGTCTGTGTATATTCATGAAAATGCAAACAACAAAATGCTAATGCGTACAACTTATTTAATATTCTTCTCTATTTCAATTTTTTTTATTATTATTATTATTTTCGACGGAGATTGTGCCTGAGCCCGAGACAACTAAACGCCATAAATAAATAAATTCAAATTCGACTCACGGTTGCTCTCAACTCTTATTTACTTACTATCTATTGAACAGCAAAATGTGATTTATTAACAAGCTTCCCTTTTTACCTGAAAACACTGGCGCATACAGCCCCAACTTACTACCGTCGTATTTCAGGTGATCCTCGCCCATTACGTGCAGGGCTGACTTCAGAAACAGGGTTAGTGACTCGCTCTTGACGCAAATGACCACACTTACTGTCGATCAGCTACCAGAATCTTGACTAAGGTTTTTATCCTATTTAATACTTCAGACAAAATTATTTCAGAACAGCCTTTCAGAGGAGGGTGGGGTTATTTGAACATCTCCGTCAATAAGGGATACGAGATTATTTCCAGATGTTACTACCACCTTCGGCGTCGTAATTTTCGTAATCAGGGGGTTAACAACCCCGATCACTACTGAAAAAAGAGAACACTATTGAAACACAAGAGTGTAATAAGAAAATAAATCTCTCCTTTTCCTCCTCGGACAGGGTTGCAGCGTCAGCATCAGATGACCCGGTTCAAAACTTGACCCGATTGACCCAGTGATTAGCTTGAGCTCCCGAATGGACATGAATGTTATTCTTGAAACTGATTAACAACAGCGTATTCCATGTGATCTGTATACAAACAGTCTTCGGTTTTCTATCAGAACTCCAGATTTTTGTTTTAATTTGGAACGTTGTTCATAAGCATTTCCATTTGAATGAAGACTTTTCTCGTTTGAAAGAAACGCTAAACACCAAAGTTTGAACCAAAAAATATCAAATATTCCAGTACGAACAACGGCACAAAGAAAAACAAACAAACAAACAAAAAAAAAACATACGTTTGAAACAAAACAAAACATTTCTTTATAGATTTAGTTTCTTTCCCGTAAATAACTAATTTTGCTCATCCTTAGAATAAAACATTTATATTCAACAACAATAAAATATGGTGTACTTACCTGGGCCGGACAGAAGTACAAGGAAACTCCATGGTACGAACACCACAGCTAGAAGGATAAGCAGCCACTGGCGTCGACGCAGAGGGGTGAAGCTCAGCGCCATGGCCGCACCCTAATAACCTGAAAATAAGGAGAAAATCTAATTAATTACAATAAAACATATTATTTAAACATTTGCTAACTAACTTCTAAGTGTCCCTCAATCTCTCTTACGAGCACAATGATGGCATTGAGAATGAAAGGAACCATCGGATTTCTCTTGCAAGTTGCTAGGGTAACCGCACACACAAAAAGTTTGAGCGGAGCAGAACAACTTTGTCGAATCATTCTTTAGTGCCATAGTAAACCCATATATTTATGTGTGCTTCACTAGCTTCACTCTGCTTAGTTGGTGTATGGCACCATCATATATATATATTATTATTATTCGGTTTCGCTTTGCTCCGCTCTAACTTGCTTGCTTCTTTTGTATATTTGTGTGTATTACACATGGCTCTTCCACTCATATTTTACACAAACAGAAAGATATTTATCTTCCCCGTAACTCATAATTGCAAAGTCTCCCTCCATCTATATTGTACATGTGACAAAATCTATAATTTATATTCCTCGCGCCCCCAATGGAAAAGTTTGTTCCTTATAAAACACACCTTTTATTCAATTCTCATATCATCCAATGCGTCCTAGAGCTTTCAATAAATGAATACTTGAATTTCACGTAGGCTAACTAATATTTTCTCTCTAACAAAGGTTCAAATCCATCGCCTGTAACACTTTCTGTTGGCACCCTCATAACAAAAATATCCTACAGTCCAATTTTAATTTATTTTAACTACCCCAGGACTCGGTTATTCATGAGCTCATGTGGTTACATCAAAAGTTGGTATTTTACTTTATAGCCTGCCTAGGTTAAAAGAAACCTATTTTCCACCCAGCCTAGCCCCCAACAGATACGAGTTACATACCGTATGTAAGATCAAAGCCTACAAAATTCGAAACGCTATACAGTCACGGAAAAAGGTATTTCTGCTACATACCATTTAGTTTTATTTAACATATATTTATGTGCCAGATACTCAGCTACGGCTAAGCCACGCCATGGCTCAGGGATTTATTTAGCCAGGATTTTCAGGGTTTTTTTTTTTGGGGGGGGGTTGTTAAAATTAGGAAGGTGTAAGTGGCATTTTCAACGATCTGTATTCATTTTTGACCATATGAGAATTAATGTTGGGGGTGCGCTCGATAATTTTCGGTTGACATCCTCACACGGGGGTCTGGCAGAATCACTGTCAAGAGAAACTGCAATGACAGGCTCATGCCATATGAGCCTATCTAGCCCAGAAATAATATAAGTTAAATAAACTAAATGTTATGTTCCTGTAATACCTCTATTCGGGACTGTACGTCTGGGAAAATTCTCTGGCACTAAGTACTAATCGCTTCTACATTTTACACACAACGATAAGTGGAAAGCTGTAGAAACTTACAATGTTAAGTATTCGACGTTCGTATATAACGCGAATACTTTACAATATTTATAAATTTAAACAGTTAAGTCGGCTGAAAGTCAAATATGTTGAATATGACACCTAGGTGTCACTAATATTACTCAAGACAAAACTGCTAATTATATATATGAAATTGTCTAACAGGGCCTAAAAAGTGTTACCTTAAAATCGAAATGCAGAATTCCAACTAACCCTGAAGAAAGTATTTTGTGAGGTACCATTTCGTCACAACAGTATACATCACTATTTCTTTACGTCCAAAAATACTTTGTAATTATTTGTAAATAAATCGGATCATCCTTGCGTTATCAATTAAACTTCTTAACTATACGCGGAGACAGTAATGTAGTATTTTTTTCTTTAAATGGACTCCTAATACACTAAAAGTATTATTAGAATTAATGGAACAAAATACTGATGTACATGAATGAAACAATGAACAAAAACAAGTGAGGTTGAGTGACTGTGCACATGACTTAACGCTAGGGGTTACCAAATGAGCAGACTTCGGATATCTTCGGAACAGGGCAACTTCGGGAAACCTCGACAATGCAGTCCGAGAGATGGTGATCTGTTTTGAGAAGGGAACGGAGGGAAGCAGATGGGTGGACACACAACTGAAGAAGGCAAGGGAATAGGGATATAATGTCCAGGAAATTAGATATTTCCGTAAAGGTCTAACGGTTAGCTGTAATTGTTTACTGCAGTGTTAACTTCTTATTTAATCGTTTTTGTTTTGTTTTTAAAATTATAACAACTTGTGACACTGAAACAACTTTTAAGTCAGTTTTCCTCCACAAATACCATGACCAGTAAAAACTAAAGTTCACAAATATGTGGTGTACCTTACGCTTCGTTAGGAAAGATAGCTATGGCAAATACAACTTGTAATAATTTTGAAAAAGAAGGAAGATATGACGTTACTGACTTACAGTACTTTCTACAAAGGAAGGCCAACACGCATGAAACTTCTACGTTGCTTTTGTCGATACACGATGAAGAGGTTTCAGAGGAATATACAATATAAGTAAAAAAAAGAGGACGATTTAAAATGTTTCTGCGTATGAGCTTTTATTGTAAAGTGACGTCGGTATATTCCTAATTAAAAGGTAGTCAGCAGGTTGGTACCATTCCGGCATTTCCCTGGTAAGACAAACCTTTCTTCCTAAGTAATTAAAATTGCCTCTTTTCTCCAAACTACATGTCCCAAACGAAATTTTCTTGGATTTTAGTTTGCTAAGATATATTTTAATTCATTTCGGTGAGTGTTTCCAGCCCTCAAAACTGTACTATCAGTTTGGAAACATCCTATGATAATATTCCATTAAAATATCACAGATATTTTGGGAGCTCAGAGGTAGTGCTGACCTTTGGTGCGTGGAGTGCCCGGTTCAATCTCGGATCCTACCAAGTGGTCTTCGTAGTGAACAAACACCATGTTTCAAAATCGTCCCTTCGGTCTGAGCGAAAGTTGGCTATATGCCTTTGTAACAGGCTAGTTGCTGTTCCATTTTTATATTTATTTTCTCCCCTTTTATTTTCTTAGTCTCCGTTTTGTTTACTTTCTGTGTGTTCTCTTTAGCTCATTCTCTTTGGTTGGTTTTAGACTCTTTGAGCGTGTTTCGTTTGGATTTTTCTTTGGATTTTTATCGTTATCCATCCAGGTTTCCGTTAGTCACGCAGCAATGACTTGGATCTAACGCTTGTTTTTGATTGGACTTCGTGACTTGTTTTTTGCTGATTGGTGTGAATCAGCCTTCTTCTCCGTTTGCTGGGAGAACTGCTCTCCCACGCCATGTTAGTTCAGTTCCAATTTTTAAAACGAGACGAGTGGATGTCTGGGCTTTCCGTCATCTGTACTACCTAAGCCCTGTCTACGATTGGTAATTATAAACACCAAATTTAGCATAATTTTGATTTAGACTGTTTTCGTCCATACCGGAAAATATATTATTCGAATTAAGAAGAACTGAAACCGATATAAGTGCTAACAGGACTTTTCAGCGACATTATTTCGGAATTTTCACCTCATCAAAGTTATTATTTTATTTTGAGATTATTTATTAAAATGTACAGTATATTCTAAATTTCAGTATGGGGCCGCTATTAACTGAATTTTTACATTACAAGTACCGGTTCGTTGGATTTTAATAATCATATGCCAATTTCTCGTCTCCAGTTTTCCAAATCTATTCGAAATTCCCGGTTAGCCATGTTTGACAGCTACCTCATATTTTCCTTACTTGATCAAATTAGCAACATGTCCGTTCAACTATCTTTGTGTACAGTTTCGATGTTAATAGTAAATTTTATATTATTCGACATGGTTCGATAATTTTGGTTTCAACTCCAGCCACTATTCTCCGATGAAAAAGTCATATTTTATAACAATATTTTGTATTTTCAAGATTTATTCAGAACGTCTTTTCTATAAGGCAGTAATCATCTGTAATGACGTCACACAATTAATAGCGTTAAAGTGATTCTTTCTATACGATGTATTTTGGACTAGAACTTCTTTCGTGTAAGTAATGCTGTAACAAAACTTTTCTAAATTATATAACAATATTTCGGGAATAATTTGTGAAAGTATCAACAAAATTTATTAATTATTATAGAAATTATGGACATTTATGTGTGATTACGTAACTTTCAGTTCTGCTTAATTCAATGTATACCAGCGATTCAAATTTGTTTGTTTTTATAACTCAACTGTAATTCGGTTCAGATTCTTATGATACTATCATATCCGAAAACGTGCGATGTGTAAATTCAAAGTAATAAATTGAAATTCTGAAATTTTTATATTTCTTCGAACAATCTTGAGTTTATGTTCAGTGAACGTAGTATAGAAACCTCTCAGTTAACCAGGTACGATCTACGGTATTAGTTGATAATCCTCTTACAGTGTTTAGTAATGTTTATAATGTGCAGTGAGTTATTTAATGTTTGTCTTGATATTCGTTGGAATTTAACTACGAATCGTTACGTGAAGTTGACAGCAATTGATACTATATTATTTCTGTGTTTCGGTAAACTTATCGTTTTAAGTAATGTGATTTTAATTAGAGTAGATCGGTTCATAAATCCGTAGACCAGTGGTAGGATTCTTTCGCCAGCTGAGAAGTGATAATTTGGGAAAGGAACTATATATTGAATTTCTGGTTATTTCTGCGTTGACATATGAAGTAACTCCAGCATGTGATTTGTGTGAATAAATATTTGCATTTTGCGTTATGACACTACGTTTGGATTGAGTTGCGACCGTCATTCGTTTGTGTTCGTTCGTCTTTATTTCAGGAATTGCGATTCCAGACTACAGGTGTGGGCAATACTAAGGTAAAGGTAAGACATGGTCTTTTGCCACCCTGTAGACTTCGAAGTGAGTAAAGACACAGTAGGAGTCACATATGAGTCGTTATGCGTATCATCGTTTGAGATTATTTCCCAAGTGAAGATTTGCGTTTTTCTTTCTTAATCTGTCGCTAATCTGAACCAGCTGGTACTTCGGAGTATGAACTGACGATCTAATTAAACGATTGCAGGTGTCGCCTTACCGGTATTTCCTCCCTCGATCTAAATTAATTTTTTTTACAGCGATCACAAGGATCTGGAATCCTCTTTCCCAGATATTCTTAAATCTGGAAGGCATTTCTGCGCCGCTCGTCTGGGGTGTAGAAAATGTTTGGAGCTAGAGGTTAGGTTAGATGCGTTGCGTGGGTACTCTAGGCTCC
>JAGDQP010004364.1:5206-31183 GCA_022664845.1 Lepisma saccharinum
GAGCATTGAATTATATGTTTTTACGAACTGTGAATGCTCCCCTTTCGCGATCGATTGCTTCGGAGATTAAAGAAAACGAGGAGAAAGAATAGACGCACCACGCAAAATGACAACGAACTAAAAAAAATGGGTATAAAGTAGTGGATTGGCTAGGGTTTTCGATTCCTTTTTAAATGTAAACTTTTGGTAGAAAAATACTAAGTCTATTATTATCTGGTTCGGGTTAACCAGGGATTCCGCGGTGATTTTGTGTTTGGGGGCATAAAGTCCAAATTGGGAAGGTGCGAGTAGAGTTTTCCTCGGTTTCTATCGATTTTGACAATGAAAAAGTAAAATTGGGGACCAGTATCTCAAAAGACCCCGGACTTCCGGACTTCAACAATTTCAGACTCGATTCTTTCTATATCAGCTTTCATTTGATTTATTCCAGAACGAATATCCTTAACACCTGCATGAACACTACTGATTTTATACGTTATAAATTGGATAGTATCCACTCGAGCTTTCAAATCAGATTGTAACTGCGTTTTGACATTACTTATTTTCTCATCCATAATAGTTTCAATACTCTCTATTCCACCAACTCATTTCCTTTCGGAAAGAAAACATGTTGAGTGCATCATTAACAGGGATTCTCCCATGATTCTTGTTACCCCAGAAGCATACATACGTGTTTCCAACGTTAATTTTAGGTTCATTTCGTTGATTAACCGTTACTGGTTGAAGAAAACATACGTTTAATTGTAAACCATATTTCAACAAAGATGTCATTGCGTTGATAAGGCGTTAATACAACGTGTATTCATTATATTATTTTCATATATGGTATAGAATTTGTTTAATGTGTTTCTTACTAATGTTATGTAATTGAATAACACAAACTAATTTTTATGTTCTCATGTGCACGTTGAAAACAGGTTGAATTTTAAACTATATTTGAACGAACATTTAATTTCGTTAATAGGGCGTTAATGTGAAGTGTTTTCAACTATGACGTACATTTCCCTTCATATGCGTTCTTCTAAGGCGACATATTACACTTATTAAGAAATACAAATTTAATAGTGCAGTCATGGTCAAGGTGTTAAATAAGAAAAATGCGCATAACAAAGAAAGAAGAAAAGTATCTTTTTTCTCATTCTTACATGATGGTGAACGACGCGTAGCAACTCCATTCTAGACTGCGTATTAATACAGATACCGTAATAAGCAGTGGACTCTTTAGATGGATCCATGGATTAGGGGATAAGACGACAAGGTACTAACGGGAAGTGCAGAACGTTCCTATGTTCGAACCCTACAGCAGCGATTATTTACTTTTCGAAAATTAACACAGTATGTCATGATGAAAGCATTGGATAAAATGAAACTAAATGTGTATATACCAATAGACAGCGTTCATGGTCTGTTTCGGCCAATTAAACCAGTTTCTTCTCAACCATTATTCAACGTCGAATAAACCGTTGAACAAACATACATTTGGGTACATTTACAACGTTTCGGTATTCATATTTAATCCACGTATTTTCAACGTTTGTGTTTCACTAGAGTATGGGGCAAAGTAAAATCGAAACAAAGTTAGAAGGAGCAAGTACAATTTTTTTATCACTTAAACCGAAAGGTGGGGGTGCTGTTTGCCTATTTCGAGGGGTGGCATTTGCCATTAGGGTGTCTGGCAAAATCCCTGATCAGGCCTTCTTAGCTGGCGGGCCTAAGAACACGTAGCGCCGAAGTGCTAGGATCTTGAGTGTTTGTGTGCACTTAAGCGAACAGAAATGCATAAATAAGCGTGAAAATCGTTTATATTTAGTGCAATAACGAAAAAATATCCTTTTTTTAATACTAAGTATTCATTATCATGAACGAACAATTATAGTGTAGGTTGTACCGAGCGACCGTAGCTCAGTTAGTAGAGCGTTGGTTCAGTAATCGGAAGGTCCTGTGAACGATCTCAGCGGCCGCTCATTCGTACTTTTCCTGGGTTCTCCTCTCAGTCACACCAAATGCCAGAATGGTACTTACAAACTAGAACCTGATCGACTACCTTCCAAGAAGATCTTCCCCAGCGTAGCATATAATGCCCACGCTAATAAAGGTCAGTGCGGACTTCATAGTCAAGTTGTTAGAGCGTTGGAATCATGTCGGCATAGTCCCGAGTTCAATTCCCGTCTGGAGTCACAGTTATCGGCGTCCACCCAGTGTCGCGAGTCAAAACTGAGAAGTCACGTGAATAAAGGCATGACAGCCACTCTGTCTAGAAAGCCCCTAATACACCTGTTCGTGGCCAGGTGGCGCGCAATGCTTACTACACTGCCGTCAGATGGCATTGAGGCAGCCTCAGGACCTTTCGATCTGTAACGCCCGTGATTATTATTAATAAAGACAGTATTGCAATTGATTGAGTTCATCAGAATGTACTGTCACTGTCTTATCCTACGGATAGTCACGCTAGCGTTGGCAGAATAATAACAAAGAAGATTATTGGGATATTAGTCATTATAATCTGTTTATTTACGACTTTTAGGCATCTCTGACTCTGCCCGGGATAGAGATGTGGGAGAATTGGGAGGTAGCAGCCAAAGCTTTAAGGTTCTATCCTGACATTCGCCTGGTGAAACCGAGAGAGTAGAGACAGGTCATACGGTAACTATTAGTTAATCTTATGGAGGTATTTTCACCTGTCTTTTACCCCATCGTTTGCGTTTTCCTGTATCAAACCTTATTGCTTGGCTCTGCGATGTTATATAGGAGACAATGGGGCTATTGTGTGAAAGGCAATAAATTATAGCAGCTGTCAGAGGGGGGGTTAAGTTTAGCGAGCTTCGTTATTGTGATGTGAGTTATTGTTTAATCTTTTAAGAGTTCGAAGCAAAGCTTCTCTTAAGTTAATAAATAGTCTGTTGTTAGCCATGGTAGTGTGAAGAATGTGGGAGAAGATTTCAGTTCCCGAATTTGTATATGTGTGTAATTGATAAAATAAATTGCTTAACAAATAATGGATATATTTATAATTTAAGAAATAATATACATTATTTCGACTTTATAACAAGATCATTTAAAGCAGTTGTTCACCATACAAGTCTTGTATATTTTTTTAATTTAATTAGAATATTTTTTTAAAGAGGTTCATTTTAAAGACCATCATCATGGGATGTGCACTATTGAATTAGTTAAAGGCGTTGGTTGTACAAAGATTTACAGGCTTTACATATGTTTGTTTGTTTGTTTGTGGGGAAGTGAAGAAATGGAGTTGGAACAGGGAGTTGAGTGTACTTGTTGAAATGAAATGATTAGCTGGAGGTGTTTG
Organism: Lepisma saccharinum; assembly: GCA_022664845.1. NCBI lineage: Eukaryota > Metazoa > Arthropoda > Insecta > Zygentoma > Lepismatidae > Lepisma > Lepisma saccharinum. Next base: position 8,514 of record JAGDQP010004364.1, read on the forward strand.
GAAAAAAATCTAGGAGTCATTTAAGGTTGGAGATGAAAATTGTATTTGTGGACAAATAGGGAATGAAAGTTATATGAAACACGTTTTAATGTACACAAGATCACTTCAACTGTTATATAAACTCTTTTTTTGGTAATTATGTAAGTACAAAACCAGCACTCGGGCATTTTTCTGAATTCGTTACAAAACTGATACCTTAGCATTTTGATAAAATAGGAAATATTTTGTTTATGCCGTTTTGGGTAGAAAGGTTATCCATTGTGGTAATAGTAAACATTTATTGAGTACAAAAGCAATTAGTGAACTATTTAATTAGTGCTTAATGATCAATTTAGTAAATTAAACAGATTGCAAGGCAATAAAAAAAATTCTCGGTAGATTAGAAAAGTTAACATTCTTACTTTAATGATTATGAATAATTCAATCTTTTGAACTTTTGGTGAACTTGGAAATTTTATGATCAAATTCTCTTTATACTATATAGCACAACATATCTTAAATTCGTACAATCATTTCAAGGCATACATGATATATTAAGTGGATCATACTATCATGCATTTACTTCAGAATATCCAAACAGTCAATCATTTGCATATATTCCGTGTGAAGGGAGAAGTCTGATTTTCATAGGGCTGTATAAAGAACACTATTGGTTTTTCAGTTGAATAGAGGTGCTTGAAGTGTACAGTCGCACAAGTCTCATGGAGAACATTTGGACGATTAGTAAAGTTGCAGTTGGTTTGGAAACAGATGAGATTTTGGTTGGTGACGGTGACAACGCAGAGAACCAGGGGTCTAGTGATATTAATAAGGAGGAAATGGTGGCTGCCGAGGAGGATATGTCATGGTGTAAATGTACATATGAAAAAGTAGATTCTACCTGTATTTTGCTGGCTTTCTTGCGATTGGAGGTTTCATTCTGCTTACTGTGTAAAGACCAGGAGTGTGAAGACTCGAATATAGTGTGTGATGATTGCAATCGTGGTGAAAAGTATGTGGCGGAAGAAGAATGCACTCTTGTCTTATGGGATCCACTAACACTCAAAGAAGTTTATAAAATATATAAGGAAACACATGCTGGTCTCAGTGGTGGTTTTAAATGGTTTTCTCATGCTGTTAAGAAGGGAATTCGAGGATAGTTTTAAACTTTTTGAACCCTGAGTTTCAGAAAAACGATCAAGAACGAGAAGTATAAAGTCATTCTTTAAGCAACATTATTCAAAAAGTATTAAACAAGTTCGAAGTATAATTATAATATTCTCGAATCATAAGTTCAAACTTCTAAATAATACTTGAACAATGTTTACATTGTGATCAACTAAATAAGTTTTATTTTGTTCACGAACAAAATTTCACGAGAATTCATTTGAATTCGAAGCTATTAATAACTACACTGTGACAGTAGTTAAAGTGAAGCAAGATGGAGCTTTATTTTGGACTAATTCCCAGACTGTGTTTATCTCCTCCAAGTCAAAAACAATTATTAGCGGCCTACATGAAGTGTCGTTGAAAAGATGATGATAAAGCTGCAAGTGATGACAGTGTACGTACAGTATTTGAACTGTGGAACCCACAATATATTCTTTTATGTAAAAAGTGTGCATTACATTTAGATGCCAGTAATCACGAGTCTACTTACCTTAATCGTGAAACATTAGAATTCTTTACATCAAAACTACTAAACCTAGATATAACAAAGTGTGAAGTGTATACTATATGTGAGACTTTCCATCCAGGCTTGTCAGATGCTTGGAATCATTTTTTTCCTGCTTTTGACAATCTTATTAGTGAACCGAGTAACTTATCATTTTTCTGTACCTTATTTTTAGAAAAGGATTTTAACAATGGCTGGCAAAAAGCCTTATGTGATAATGCTGAATTTATGTGAAATGTAAGTATAATAAATTGGTTTATACCATATTATGGTATTCTTATAAACTTGATCCTGTCTAATAAGTCGAAGTAGAATAGAAGTTATTTATTGGTTCAATTTTGTCACGAACAAAACTTCTTCTTTGAAGAACATTTAGGAGAATTGTTATTTAACAGCGCGCATTGATTCAGTAATGTAATATATATTTTTTTGTGCTTCGTAATCTATTTATACAGTATGCATCATGTATATGTTGCTCGTTGTTAAATAAAATTACTCGTCCTTTAAACAGCAATTCTACGGTTCAAATTTTTGCATCGAACAAAACCGGTTACACAAATACGAAGCAGAGAAATAATTAAATAAGTGTGTGCTAGTAACTAGTTTACGAATGTAATACATAATACAGTTAAATAACTGTAAGTTACCTTTTACTTGACCTAGAAGGAACATGCCTTTTTTAGTCAATGGTGAAAAGAAGCAACATATGCATTTGATATTGTTAACTGATAATTGTCAGCAACATTGACATGATTGAATACAAATAGTTTTCAAGTAAATCGGGGTAAATAAAACTCACATTTACAAAATATATACATTTTTTATTTTAATTTTTATTCAGTTCGCACTATTTATGAATATCACAATATATTTTATTGTTCCTAATGAACACCGCATGGCCATTAAATGAAATTAGAAACAATTGTGATACAAATCGAATTTATTTTATCATTAACATTAAAGTTTTATATCTAACAGAAAATTTAAATACAACTTAAAAAATTTTTCTTCGTAAAGAAAATTTCTTCTTTGACGAACATTTTAATATTAAATGTGAAGCAGTAAGTAAATAATACTTGAACAATGCACAACTTTAATATTATCGAAACAAAGTTTCTCTTGAATTCATGATGATATGGTTGGAACGTATTTTAATTTATTAACAAAGCCAGATACAACACTAGTGAGTATTTTTACAATGAGTTGTCAATTTACAATATTCTCCAATCATGGATTTTCATTTCGATGAACCTTTAGTTTCAGAAAAAATATCAAAACCTATACAATGACAAAAAATCTAATATCGATACCAGTTTTCAAAAACATGGTTATATGGTAAATTCAAAATCAACATCGTTTGAAACTTAGTTATGTTGAGATGACAAACTAAATTAGCGAGCTTGGGTATTTGCAAAGCAAGTAGGTCATTATTGTTTAGTGCCCATGCACTTCATTTTATTTTAGGTTGTTATTGCAACTGGATCTAGCAGGAAGACGTGAAGAGATCATCAACAATTTTATAAAGGAATTTGAAGTTATGCAAATATATACATGCTAAATTTGTTGAAGACAAGGTAGGAATGCAATAAAATTTATTTGTGAATGATATCGGGAGGCGAGGGGGTCACTTACCGTCACCGACTGGTACTACTAATATTTCCGTAAACTTAATGCTCTGTTGTCATGAACTTGACTGAGTACGGGAAAATTCGGATTTACGTTGGCGGCTAATGCAGCAACAGTTACCGAGAAAGTTTTCGTACGACTTCCCGTAAACTCAAAGTATTTCTCAAAGGTAATACTTTCTCTTAGCATTTTTCTGTAGGATTGTGGTGGATATGCTACACATCTTCTCCCCCTTGCTTCATGCAACCTCTCTTGATATCCTTACAAGCGGTTACACGCGGCGGCCTGCAACAATGCGTCCCGGCACGGCCGGAATTTCCCTTTCAAACAACCGCTTATATGCCTCCCAATAAAATACATTTTCCGTCCCGGTCCGGTTTCAATTGCAAATAGTTCGTTACACATTACAATGAAATACATTTTCCAAACAATTGCTCTAATGCGTAAAAAATAAAATAAAATATAAAAGCGGGCTTTACACGCTTAGCAAAACATTATAATATATTAAATATATTTTTCTCATATCCAAATACGAAGGGCCCTCTTTAAAATTACTAGGTTCGCAACTGACAAATATGCAGGGGCCTCTTTAATTCATTTTCAGTTTAACGTTCAAAATTAAAATTATCACCGCCCACCTACCTACCACCACCGTCCACCACCCACCTCTCAAGATAACTAGGAAATCATCAATACGCTAACCATTAAATCATTCGCTCTCATTAAAATTATCACCGCCCACCTATAAGAAATATCTAGCCAATCCCTGTCTTTTACCTTCAGTGAATTTTAAAAAGTTAAATGCTTAACCGCCTCTCACGATGACTAGCAAATCATAGTTAACCCCGCCTCCTGGCTGACTCCTGAATATAATAGCTTGTTCCATCTTTCGGTGAGTTTTAGAAAGTTATATGTTTAACCACCTCTCACGGTAACTAGCAAATCATAACTGGCTCCGCCTCTTAGATTTATACAGCCTAAGACGTACTGACATCTTTCGGTGAATTTTAGAGAATCATATGATATCTGTTAAAACGTATGTGTTTCATAATTATTAACTAAGCACTGTGTAAAGATCAAAATAAATTAAATTAAGTTTATACTTAGCCAAAATGCATATATATTCTAATAGCAAATATGTTTATAATTATTTCATGATCAAGAAGAGAGTAAAGATAAACAATGCATTAGTAAAGATGACACAGCTAAATCAGCCAAGTGGCCAGGCGGTCTGTGTTCATAAACCATTATCTCCAAGATCCCGGATTCAAGTCCCGATGGGAGGTATCAGTGTAAATTTTAACAACTAAAGGTAAATCGTAACGGCCCAAAGTCAAAAGTTACTGGCTGATCCATATAAAAATAAAGCATATCAAAGTTCTGCGGCCCCTTGCACAGAGATACAAAGCTTGCTTTAATCTTTATGAACTAAAAAATGGATATGATTAGTTAGAATAAATGAACAAATTCAATATGAGTAAACATTGACGTAATTATACTAGAAAATATGTTTCACTATTTCATAAACGGAAAAATAGGTATAGACAAATACAAACTATGCATTGATGAATGCAAACCATCTAAGTCGGCCGGGTGAGCAAGCGGTTTGTGATGCTAAGTTATCAACCTCAAGTTCCTGGTTTAAAGTCCCGGTAGGGGGTATTGTGTGAATTTTAACAAGTAAACGTGAATCATAATGGGCTAAAGTCAAAAGTTACTAGAATGGTCCATATAAAATATAAAATCATATGAATAGCTGAAAAATATTTTTTTCTCATTTAGTATAATTTTTTCTCTCCCGAGTAAATGTTACCTGAAACTAGAAAAAAGAAATATTAATAATTCCATTTGTTATTTCAGCTTACCTTTCAAATGGAAGGTAAGCTCGTTCTCTCACTTGTAATTAACGTAAATAGAAACACTAAGTCATCACAGTGAAATGGTATAGAGCTAGGAAAATTGCATGTTTTTATTTGTTTAATGTCAACGGGACTTTGGATTGAAATTTTCATAGAGACTTCTAAGTGAATAATATAAAACGGACTGGGAAATACCAGTCGTAAGCATTAACTTTTAATAGATACCAGCAATCGAATCTTCCAGAGTTGCAACGGCTATTTCTTTAATACATATATAATTCATATGTTCAATGACCTCTTTTATGAATTTTGCACTTAATCATGAAACTTTAAATGTCAAGAAATCAGGAATGTCTCTATTTCAGTAAGAGAAATGACATGCTTTTCTATGTGCATCCGTTACAAATAATTCATGTCAACGTATACAGACACAAAAACGGTTTCTTCTAAACAAGGAAAATGCGAAACTTGTGTTCTCATCTAATGCCGTTAATATATCACGCATATCACTAGCATTTGACAATTATCTGTACCTTAAGAAAAAAGGAGAACACCTACCAGTTTCTTTTACTCTGTGAGACGATAGAATTCGCACGTACAACAGAAATATTTTAAACTATTTCCTGGAAAAAGAAATAAGGAAATGACAAGATTCAGTTTTCATGTATAACTGTTAAAACGTCATCACTAGCACAATGAATTCTTTTCGTCCTTCCGACACACGACAGAAAAATTTTTCGTACCCGTTATGAAAAGTATGACTTCATTTATTTTACTTTCAGTTCAACTGCGAAGAAGTGAGCACTAGAATTCTCTCTATTTCAGGTAACATGATTAAAGATTTTATCCTTTTTCACATTTAGTAATCCCTTCATGTATAAAATTTTAAAATATTATTATTTATTTAAATGTTTTCCATAACTTACAATGTAGTACACTAAAATTTCAGTTGTCTCCAATTCAATTCCCAGTAATCATAGACTTCTTTATACGTTTTAATGTAAACAGTTACAAGTTTAATTTTTAGTATATTTTCAGTGCTGTCAGCAGTTGCGAGTCTAATTTTTATGAAGGAGGATCCATATATTTATTTTAAGCACAGGGCTGATGCTAGAAAAGTGTTTTCAGGGAGAAAAATATGAAAATTTTATATTAGATGAGCAATGCCTTAAACTTTCTCAAATATCCTAATAACACTGTTAGCATTTTCGACTCTAATTTTTATGAAGTGGGCACGCATACAAAGTAAGTTCATATATTTATTTTAAACCCATTTTTACCAGGTAGTATATTTTCACTGGCATCATTAACACTTTACTACCAACAGTTGCGAGTTAAATTTTTATAAAGGGGAGGATCCATATACTTATTTTAAACTCAGGGATGATGCTAGAAAAGTGTTCTGAAGTGGGTACAATATCAAAATTAATATTACATGACCAACGTATTGAACATTCTCAATATTCTAATAACACTGTATGCTAAAATGTCAGTGTAAATAGTTTACGCTTAATAAGGCTTCTTACCTACTTTATGCATGAAATAACTAGTTCAATTTCCTCTGCTTCTTAAATGAGCCCTCCCTTATTTCCTATTAAATTGATTTCGTTTGTACAATTACTTCAAAGTAAGTTAACATATTGATTTTAAACCAGGGGTGATGTTAAAAAAATGTTTTGAGGGGCATAATATCAAAAATTAATATTATATTTGAAAAAATTCTCAAAATATCTAGCATTAGGTAATCTCTAAAGTTACATGCCAAAATCTAATATGAGCTATATTTATAAGCGAGTCTTAAGGGATACTTTATAATAATATTATGTTTTAATAGAAATGAAACTGAAAACAGTCTTACGACCACTTCAGTGCAAACAGTTTTGAGTTCGATTCCTGCAAATACGTACGTTCAAAATTTTATATCAAGCCTCATGCATGATCAATTTATTTCGAAAATTCTCAAAATATCTAGCAGGAAGTGACCTCAAAATTTACGTTCCAAGATCTGCGATGCCGGATATTTTAAAACAAAGTCTCAAACGGAAGCAACACAGCGTTTGGAAAATTCTCGAAATATCTAGCAAGAAGTAACCTCAAAATTTATGTGCCACAATCTGCGATGAGTTGGCCTACTAACACCGGATATTTTAAAACCGGATATTTACTTTAAGCATCAAAGATCACGGGCTTAAAGTAAAAATGGAAAATTCTCGAAATATCTAGAAGGAAGTGACCTCAAAATTTATGTCACGATCTGCGATGATATGACCTACCGTAAGACAAAAAACCGGGTCATCCAAGAACACGGGCCATAAACCCTGAGGACAAATCTCTCGACCAATCAGAAGCCAGAAAAATGGGCGAAATTCTGTACTCTTGTACTAAGGTGAGTTTATGAATGCCATAATTACCTATTTACAATATCTTTAATACATTTCGCTTTAAAGTAGAAAAGACACGGGTGTTCGAAAGTTCCAATTAAATTCTAGAATTCGGAGCATTTTGCATTCCGGAATGCGATATTTTGGAATTCCGATATAATATTTCGATATAAAAATTGGCTTTCCGATTTCGGAATTCCGAACACCCCTACTCTGAACTGAAGATTATAACATTCATATCAATCTCTTTTTTTTATGTATCTATACATGAATGTGTGTGTCTCAAACCATAGATTATGAGATCTATTTTACTGAGTTTTCAGTTATCAGTAGTACATATATTAACATTTTCATTCATCCTCTTCTTAAGAAAACTAACGCAAATTTAAGTATCTCCCAATGCTAAACTATTTAAATTAAGTTTTAAACTACACTATGCACTTCCAGACAGTATAATATGTTGATGCTTATAGCTTTCAGGAGGAAAAAAGAAACGACAATTGGGGATGATAGTTTCAAAATCAAAAGAAGTTTTGTTAAAGCACTATTCTTAGTAGACGTTGTATGTGGTGCGGTCCATTCTCTTCTGCTCTTGTGTACAAGATAGAAAAATACTACAATGAATGATCTGGTGTATTGCTGTTTTTTTTAATATAGCGTTAGATTGCCTCTTGTTGAATTGAATTGAAGTATATCTTTAAGCATCTTTCAATCGGGCCGGCATATGGTAAAGGAAAGAATGGGAAAGGTAGAGGTCGGGTTCTTACTTACGTGCCATTTCGTTATTCCCTTAGTAAAGGGGGAAACCCTGGAAAATCTGTGAGGATGGTCGCCCGTAAGGTTCGAACTTCAAGTTTAATTGTCTTTCAGCCATCTAAGTCTCAGGCTGGGTCAGGGGAGTTGAAAGGATGCGGGTAGGTGTCTGCCAGGGCCTAAGTTGAAGGTACCATTCAGACATTTCTTTGGTGTTACAGAAAAAACTGGAAAACCTCAGTCAGGAAAGGAAAAAATCGACTAGAGCCTAAGCTGAAGGTACCATCTAGCATTGTCTGATGTGACTGATGAAAATACCTGGAAAAACCTGTCAGCATGGTCGGTCGCTGGTATCGAACCTAGGACCTCCAGAATGAGAATCCAACGCTCTACCAGTGATTCTGCCAGACCCCATGTAGGGGTGTCACTCCCAAATTTTCTACAAAACTCTAAACTTTAAAATCTATACGGTAAAAAATGTACATAAACCGTGCATGATTCCTCCTTGACTTTACAGCCCCGCAAACTGAAAGTACTAGCGGAATATCTGCGCTATACCAACTGAACTACAGCCGCTTCGTGTTTTACAGAATTTCACGAGCCTAGCCACGGGACAACGGTGGGCAGTACCCATCTTATGTACTATCATGGCCAATATAATCTTTACATGACTTTATTATACACAATTGTTCTCTAAGCCTAGAAGATAGGCCACCCAACTAACGTAAAGGAGAGGGTGTGATTCTGAGAGTGTGCGTGAACGAGCAAGGGTTGGAATTTTCATTTCTTTAAGAGAAATCATTATCGCATGTCCTGACTTCTGGAAAGATATTTATGGTTCTTGTAGTATGTAGGAAATAATTTTTAAAAAACGTAAGACAATCGCATTTGAAACATCAAAACAGGGAACCTAACGCAAATTTTACTTTAGTTGCGCCATTAATTGAAATTTACTCAATGATGTAATTTCAGTTTTCCAGTAGAAAAGATCCTTGCCAAACATGGACAAACGAAAATGAACGTTGAAACCTATGATTACTAGATACTTATTTCTGTCTTAATGAATCGAGTATTCCATAAAACACTAACGTTATGCACGAAAGACAAGACAAAACGTCTGTTTCTATCAGCTCTTAAAAATGAGCCAAGATATTTATGCTTTATAATTTATGATATTATGTTGTTATTTACGTTACAAAGAAGATGTTAGTAGCAAAATCCACCAAATATGTTGCGTGTTAAGTTATAGTAAATGTAATTTAAAAATAAATTCAACAGATACAAACAAAAAGAATGAATCTTCGAGCATCATATGGAGAATATCTTAGATAAATTAAGATTTTTCTCCAGACAAATATTTGTGTGTGCGTGTTCGTGTGATAAACGTATATATGAGTATGTTTTGTTCCAAACGGATAAACGTATATATGAGTATGTTTTGTTCCAAACGGCCATCATACCTAAGTTTGGAGAGTGTTGGTTTCTTATTCGGAAGGTCCTCGGTTCGGTACCAGCGGCTGACTGTCCTGACTTAGGTTTTCCCAGTGTTTTCCTCAACCATACCAGGCATGTACCGGGATGGCATCTTCAATTTAGGACCTGGCCGACTTCCTACCGCATTTCACAAAACTTTATCTCGAAGTGATCCATAGGTGCTTAAAAGCTATCAATAAGATGCAAACTAAACGAGTATAATATACAGGGTTGGACAAAAATCTAAAAACGCGTCATACAGGACACGTAAGTGTGGCCTGCCACTGTACACCACGTGTTGTGGTTGCCGATCGTGTTTTGTTTTCAATGTGTCATGTGAACCTTCCTCTTCCGTCAGCGGTACCTAGTTCACCTGTGAGTGTCGTGGTGTGCAAGTGGTGCGGTAAAATGGGCGACCTGACAGACTTCCAAAGAGGCATGATCGTTGGTGCCCGTCTGGTTGAAGTTTCAGTGACAACAGTGGCGACCATTCTGGGGGTATCGACAGGCACTGTGTCCAATGTCACGAGGGCATACACAATGCATGGGCAAACAACGTCTGCAAAGCACAACAGTGGTCGAAAGACAATCCTGTCCGATATGGACAGGAGGGCATTAAAACGGATTGTAGCAGCTAAAAAGCAGACCACTGCAATGAAAATTACGTCTGAACTCAATTCCGGCCTACAGAACCCGGTTTCATCAAAAAACAGTGCGACGGGATCTTCATAAAATTAAAATTCATGGCAGGGCCGCGATCGCCAAACCTCTGGTCACAGCAGTAAATGCGAAGCGGCGTATCCAGTGGTGCAAGGACCACAAGGAGTGGACGCTTGATCAGTGGAAACACATAATGTATTCCGATGAATCGACCTACACCTTGTTTCCAACAACCGGTCATGTTTACGAATGGAGAACACCGTCGTAGGCCTATGGTCCAGACTGTCTGCGCCCAACTGTAAAGCATGGGGGTGGTTCTGTTCCAGTATGGGCAGTGATATCGTGGTTTTCTGCAGGTCCCATCATAGCCCTGCGTGGAATGATGAATGCTAAGGCGTATGAGGCCATTTTGGGGGACCAGGTTCTACCATTGGCCCACACATTGTTCCCGGATGGTGATGGCATCTACCAAGATGATTTGGCACCCTGTCACGCTGCAAAAACGGTGCAATCATGGTTTGGGGAGCATGACCAGGAGCTATCACACCTCCCCTGGGTCCCACAATCACCAGATCTGAATCATTGAGCCATTGTGGTCTGTGTTAGAAAGGCGTGTTCGGTCTCATTATCCTCCACCATCATCCCTTAAGGAACTGGAGCATGTTTTGGAGGAAGAATGGTACAACATTCCACACACCACGATTCAGGAGCTGTATACGTCCATTCCAAGTCGGATCCAAGCTGTTTTGGACGCAAAAGGAGGCCCCACACCATACTAGGTATGATTTTCACACTTTTTCAAACGTTTTAGATTTTTTTGTCCAACCCTTGTATAAACTGTCGCTCTGTTAATCGGCATATTGTTTCTTAATGCCGTGAGGATGGATCGATATGGAGACCGAGATGGATCGAGTGGCCGTAACTCAGTTGCTATAGCGTTGGCTTAGCAATTGAAAGGTTCTAGTACGGCCATCTACCCTTACTCAGGTAGTACAGGGCCATTTTCCTCACGACACGAATAAACTAATGTTTATAATAATCCGCAGAGATATAATAAACACACACACTCACATAATGACAGAGAGTGTGTAGGAGAAGGAACGAGTAAGAAAGAAAAAAAGGAAATGACGAAGTCATGGAAAGAAAAACAAGGATAGAGAAAGATCAATGAAACACTGAAACTAAATAGACTTATTATTATCCTAAAGAACAAACGCAAACACATGGTTCACTTTCTTATTCTAGCTAGTGATGCTTGTTCTCTCTCCAGCCCAAGAAGAATCTCTGATTGAGTTCTGCAAATAGTTGAAGCTATCATTTTAGTCGAGAAATCACGGCGCTGACTGGGCATCGAACAGTTGAAAAGTGAATACAAATCCACTGTACCACACATTTCACTTCTAAAAATTTACGCAATTCATGTTACAGTTGTTCTGTGTTAAGGAAGTACAAGGAAACTGGAAGCTTCAGTTCAATCACTTCTTTGCATTTACACTGTTAACACACAGGTTTCATCTTCCAACCAATATTCGTTAATCGTAGTCTTCTTCTTTTTCCAGAAGGACGTTCCTACCAAAGGGAATTCGGATCGCTGTTTCCACATTCATTAGTATTCGACGTTTACGAACAGAAATGTCTATTTGATTCTACAATTCTGCCTTGTAAAAAGATCTTTGATATCAACGTGGTTCGAACCTCTCTTACCCACTTTCAATACTGAGAAGTCTGACATCGTTCCATTGGATTTTTCAGTGGCCAGTTTCTCAAAACTTCTGGAATAATATTACTAGTATCTACACTATTAATATCAGTTCGCTTCACAAGTTCCTGTTTCTCAAACTAAGGGCAGGTTTCTCCAACGTCGATTAACTATACCTTAACCATCCGATAACTAACAGTGCGTTAAGTTTTTAATCTGTCGATAATTTTTATCAATTTCGCCAACTCTAACGTGACGAATTTAACTATTCGTTTACAAACGAATGGTTAAGTTAAGAAACTACTTGATTTCTAAATTTCTCATAGGCAAAACGAATTTTGATTGGCAAGACGAAAAAGAGGATTGGCAACAATGAATTGTGCAGTCCGCAATCAAGTAACAAATCGCTGGCGTTCATGTTTGCGTGTGTGTGTGTTCAAGGCGTGTGTAAATTAATTTGATGTACTCAAATGATCTCCAATAGAATGCTAATAAAATATTATCATAATTACAATTATAGTAAAGCACAGATTAATCTTTTATCCATCTCCTAAGTGCGGAAAGCAAATTTTACGCTCTTTATACTATGATACATTAAAACTGGATTCCACCTACTTTTGTAATACATGAAATGTAAATAGTTAAACAAAGTAGTAGACATACATGCAACCAGATCCCGTGGGAACATCGATATAAACACGCAACAATATGTTTTTAATCAGTTTTTTTTTTTCATTTTGCAAGTTTCATACGAAATGCAAGCGGATCATAAGCTACAAAATGCAGGATGCAAGGGGGGGGGGGCTCCAGATATTTTACTTCCTACTTTACACAGTTCCTGTCAGTGAGTGGTTGGTAAGGATCGCTGGGTTATAATTAAGAAATCCCGGGCAGGAGTTTGCTTCAAATAATTTTACAAAGGGCTTGGAACAGAAGAGTTATAACTATTGAAGGAAAGTTTCGGAACAAATCTATTTAATAAAGGGGTCGCGAGAGCCTCTCCAGCACACCCCTGATCGCGGATTCAATTCTTGCTGGCGATACAACTTGTTCGGAGTCCACATTAAACTGTAGGTTTTATTGTTAGGACTTTATCTGCATCCAATGGAAGGCAATTGCAAACCACCCTCGGTTCACCTTACCACAGACCTTCGCGTTAGGACCTGCTTTTGGGCAGAGCACCGATCATGATGAGGTTAAACACGCATAAATGATTTCCATGAGGCGAAGAGAATTTTACGGGAGGGGGGATATTCCATAGCGTCTCCCTGACTTCTTCATATATGGAAACGTTGTTCGCAGTTTGGTTTTCAACAACTTCTTAAATATTTCAGCAGAATTTCGTTTTGAAAGATAAGGAAATTTTGCTTTCACTCCGTACTAAAATTTCACGCATGAAAACATCCATCCACCTTCGAGAGCAAAACAAATGTCACATGCTTGTTCCAGCCAATTGACTACAGTATATTATACATTTTAATTCATTGTCTAAAGAAGAAGCGTTTGGAATTTCAAACATAGAATCTAATGTTGCCCTTTTGGTTAGCTATTTTGACTTCACAAAATTCCGCTTAAAGGACAATGTGTTACTGTCTAAAGATAAATCCTAAAATATAATTATTAGACCCTATCATTATTGCCCATGAAACTTTCTGAAAACCTAATGATCCAATAAAAATTACTGTCCCGACGAAACCCGGTACAAATATGAGCGGGTTAACAAAAATTCTCAGTACGCACCCTGAGCAGTGATTCCGACAGACCCTCTTCCTGTGGGGGTGACACCCCCAAATCCTCGAGAACGCCCACCAACTTAAAAAATTTTTGTCAAAAATCGATAGAAACCGTGCAAAATTTCACTTACGCCCTCCCAATTTTGACTTTAAGCCCCCTCAAACTGAACATCATAGCGGAATCCCCACCTCTGAGAAGGAAACCCTGGCTATGGGCCTGAGTCACTGGACCACAGGGACATGTTATCTGTGTGTTTATTTTTTTCTGTATCTACATTTCACATATTGTATTCAGGTTTTCCGCACCCGAATCCGGGACACCGAATCGTAAAGTTATATTGGGCATCCGGAAACAAAGTACTTTCAGGAACCCGAATAAATTACTGTAAGTTACTTTACTTTTAAAAAGTAATATATCATTTCCATACAAACGATTAAGTAGGCCCTACCATCTTGGTGCAAAAGTATAATTAACAGTGATTTTAGCACAAAACATTGTAATTTTTAATAAAATTATTTCCTCCTTTCATTCATTTAGATTTTCTGGAAATATTTGGTGAAATCCGGGATAAATCAGAGTTCCGGCTGAACCCTAAAAAACGAGACAAAATGTTAAATTTCGTGACTGTTCAGGGAAATATGGAACGCTTGGTCACGTTAATATCACAAAATACGTAAATAGATTGAATTCTTTCAACTTTAATGTATAAAAGCATTTAAGGAACAAAATATTATATAATAACTATCACATTCAAGTTCCTTTTGCGTTTAGTAAAAGGAAAATTATATCTTCTGGCCAGGGTTTGAACCACCACAACTAAAATATAAACTGCTTCAGAAAAACACGTCTTAACGAATTACGCTACGATGCCAACAACAAATACAGTCCAAGTCCTGATATTAACATTGCAAATTGCACCAAGCCCTGACATTAATTTTAATAGTTAATTTACTCAAAATATGGTTTTCGATGATAAAATTTATTGAACTGTAGTGTGCAAAAGTATATATTCATTCTATTAACACGTAACTGAATGTTTTACTTTCTTTCCGTTTGTTTTTTCTTTTCAAACTTCTGAGTAACAACATCACTATCGTACTGTTAAATAATTAACTACAGAAATTCGGATGATTAAACTTAACGGGAGCTTTAAAAGACAGTTTGCGTTAACTGATGTTGGAGAAACAGTCATTTCTCTTAATCAGGCGTGAAATGCGCTTAACAAATTGTTATTTTTTTAACCAGCGTTGATGAAACCGGTCGTTACAGTTGTAAAATGCGACGGACTAGTATCACAAGTGAATGTGACTAGTATTACTAGTGATTCTGCTTCTCGAAATAACAGTGTATTCGTCTACACTTGTAACCCACAAGTAATTGTCCATAAGAATCTGGAGACTTGTAGCGTATGTAGAGGGATCGTTACAAGTCAAGATTTACTTTTTACAGGAAAAGTATAATTGATAAGATAATTTGGAAATGGAATTACGTGCATACTTTTCTCAAAAGCACTCTAATTTTAAAAAAATATTAATATAGTGTGGTTCAACATCACTCTAAAAATGTAATATCTTTCCACCATAAATATTCATCCGATAACAGTGATGCTGTAGTCAATACAAAACACATTTATTGAAAATTTATAATACTAATAATCACTATTATTGTCTAAATAAAATTCATTATTATTTTTTTCCTAGTTCAATATTGTGTAT
Source organism: Lepisma saccharinum (assembly GCA_022664845.1). Taxonomy (NCBI): domain Eukaryota; kingdom Metazoa; phylum Arthropoda; class Insecta; order Zygentoma; family Lepismatidae; genus Lepisma; species Lepisma saccharinum. The sequence continues at coordinate 24,068 of JAGDQP010004364.1, forward strand.
CATTTTCAAGTAATTTTGATATTATAAAGATTTTTGAGAGGTTGTCTTGAGGATCTGAAACCAAATCGTTAATAATTTCTAGTATATGACATTTCTGGAATAGGATAATTGTTTTCAGTTAACTTGATTCTGAAATTATTTGTAATCAGTTCAAATCGTTAATAATTTCTAGTATATGATATTTCTGGAATAGGATAATTGTTTTCAGTTAACTTTATTCTGAAATTATTTTTAATCAGTTACAAAATCTTATATTCATAGTATGCGTCTAAAATATTTAACTGTATCATGTCTTGATTAGCATAAAAATGCACGTAGGTATTAATTAGTTTCAAAATGTACAGTTCATTATCTTATTTCAAGTAAACTTGTATCAAAAAGTAACTTTTTATTTAAATTCTAAACGATTCCAACTTTACTCAATTTTTCAACATAATAATGTATTTCTTGTGTTGCCTCATTTTTAATATAATACTCTTTTTCTTGTGTTGCTTCTAAACAACATAAAATTATTTTCACAGTGTAAAAAGTTTTTTTTTAGCAATTGTAGCAAATTTCACGGAAGTATCTGGAAAATTTTCACTTTTACCGGTCTGTTTCTCAGTTACACGAATTAATGAAGGTAAATGTAAAACTGTCCCCTGTGCGATACACACGCGCCGTGAACAGTACATGGGGATGTGGAGGTAGCTCTAAACATCTCGACCTACGGTAGAAAGTGACGTGAAGTGGTCAGTCCCACGCTCGACCGCCTTTACCTTCCCAAGGTGCCCAGGAGTACCAAGAACACTCTGGTACTCAGTTTGATAGGAGGCTGAGTGCACCGCAGAGCGCCAGGCATGGGAAGGATGGGTGCCTAACTTGTGACTGAAAATGTATCACAAAAATTGAACAGGATATTTTGAAACTGGTTAAATCAAAATAGGCTCAGATTGCGCGCTATTGTGCTTACAATACAAACTGTTAAAAGTTTAAATTTATGTTACGTTCAACTTGTCATATTGCACGAAGTGTGTTAGAACTTTTAATTGAAGTTTCAACTTCTAGATTTTGTAATGACAATTTTCTTTTGGTGATGTTAAATTCGTTCAGGAGGTTTACGTTAAAATAAATGACAATAAATGATCGTATCTTAATGTGGCAATACTTACCCTAAACTGTATTTCTTCCTAAAACTGTCATAATATATTCATTTCATAGTTCAACATGACAAAAATGACATGCATACTCATGTGTTTACTTACCACACAATACATACAGACAAAATGTAACACATATACTCAATGTTACATTTTCCTCGCATTTGAACCTGGTTATTCATATCTCTTGAATTACTTGGCAAGATGGAGATGGGGAAACGCGCTGGATATTTCAGTACGAAAGCAACATGGGTTCAAACCCTGTTCAGGCTAAAGATTTTCACAAAACAATCGTGAATATTCTAATTATCACTTTTCATACAAAACGGAGAATATTTCCAACTGTAGAGTGAAGCACCTGAGTCACTATAGAGAAGAAGATGGTTTATGAATGCTGGTTGGAAAAGTCCAAATCAAGTCTCAGGGGGTTAACAGGATAGTCAAGGACACGTCATTGATCAGAAGTATCCACTTTTCATGTTACTATTCTTAGAAAGAAGCATTTCTAAGCATTAACATTTGTTAAGCACGTTTTGGATACAGGCACTTGTGGAGTATCACTAGCGTGTTGGACTTCTAATTTGAAAACCTGGATTCGATTCCCCACCAGCCAGTTTCTTTTTCGCGTACACTGAAGTATTCAAACAGAGATTCATCTCCGTTGTGGAGAACTACGAAGCATCACTGGTCAGAATCCGAGTAAACAGTACGTATGTTGTTAAGTATAATGATGAATTGTTTCTCTCTTCCTTGATGTACTGTTATCGTGTCTTCGCTGCTTCTTTCTCTTCTTCTTCTTCCCCTTCTCTCTATTCATGTTTATTTCTTCTCTTACTTTACACACTCTCTCTTTGCGTGTTCCACAGCTAAAACCGGGCCATTCCTGATCACAAGTGATAGGGTCTGACCCAAACTTAAGTGACCCAGTAATCCGATTGACCCGGTCTGGATAATCTATTTAACTGGGAATTTCGACGACGTATTTTTCGTGTTCTCGGGGTAACAAACATTTCCGATCCTGGTCACCCCTGAAACAATCACTATTCAAACGCAATGAAATAATTAAAATTTATCCTTCATCCTCCGGGTTATCAGATCTACATCGAATCACTGGGTCAGAATGCGTTCGAATCTTAAACCTCATGACACAGTCCAAAACCTGACTAGCATCCCCCGACAGTTGGTGACTCGTTTCAGCTCTGCTGTGTTCATTCCATCTGTGCAAATTGTTACACACAGTAGTTCATTAGCGCCGTGATTATTAAAACGTCATCTTTACAATAGGTGGAATTTAGAGTGGCATGTTCGAAACAGATGCATTTTAAGATATGAGTAGAAAATGGCCCCCTTTTATCGCTATTGCAAGATAAGTTTTCTTTTTAAATTAATTTGAAAAAAAAATCGTTTTCATCCTATAATTTAATTTATCAACATACCATTCAATGTGTTCCTTTTTTCACGTTTGAAATGTGCAGTATGTAATGTCTGCTATGCCTATAGGAACATACGAATATTGCTTTTGAACATTTGTAACTTTTCATTTTGATACAGTTTGGAATTATAATCTTGGCTCTTTCTGACAGAAATTAAGAGGGCTCCTCGCTCCAACCTCCCATTTTTAACATTTTTCAAAATATTTAAAAAACTAAGCGTATTATCAAAAATGTAAATTCATAGCGCACGCGAACTTACAAATTACTATGGAACGCAATGGACAGCGATCTCGAGATCGTGTCCATTGACGAGTGATACGTTTTCAAAGATTATGGCGTCATTATTTAATTGAAGTCTGAGCACTCATCAATCGACAAGATTTCGAGATCGCTGTCCATTGTATTTCATAGTAATTTGTAAGTTCTAGCGTTATGAATTTATATTTTTGATAGTACTCTTAGTTTTTGAAATATTTTGAAAAATGTTAAAAATGAGGGGAATGGAGCGAGGAGAAAAATTATCATCTTTTCATGTTCTTTATATGCTCAATTTACATTAGTAGTCTGGAATAGAAAGAATGGCCTACGGTATCTACTGGGTTTGTTACAATCAGTGATTCGGCCATACCCCGGCCTCTGTGAGGGGTGTCAGCCCCAAATCCTCGAGAGTATCCCCAACTTTAACATTTTTTCGCGGTCAAAGTTGACAGAAACATTTTGAAGCTACCTACATTCTCCCAATTTTGACTTTACACCCCCCAAACTGAAAATCCTGGCGGAATCTCTGATTACAATGTATTTCGAACTAGAACAATGTATTTCGAACTAGTACAATGTATTTCGAAAAACCCCACCGAATTTGCAACCGAACCAGGCGCAAACAAAGCATGTGTGTTGCACTTTTGACATGATCCTAGATGTGTCTCAAAACTCTGCAGTTCCACTGGAAATCATGAGTATTTAATCTGACCATCAATGTTGGTCGCAATTTTGAAAGTGTCTAAGTGAATTTTCAAGCACCCTTTATATATTCGAATAGCCCTGAAAAAATATAAAAACCAAAATTCACTTCTATCTTGCTGTTAGATTTGTGAGCACTGCACTTTATAATGATAGGTTCTTTTTTACTACTTTTAAATTCCATATCCTTATCTGTACTCCCTCTTCTTCTTCTTCTTCTTCTTTTTCTTCTCTCCCCTTTTTTCTTTCTCTCTCTTTCATTTCTATGCCTCTGCGTAAAGACATCAATCGGTTTCAATTTTTCAGTGTGTGTTTAAATTTCTCCCTCCATCAACTTACGTATATTGTTTCGTCTCGCTTTTATTCTTTCATTTCATACATAATAATACATGTCTATGTTGAAAACAAATGTGTTCATGGTGTTTCCTGATTTTAGTATGGGCGAGACGAGGGAAGGAAATAGAGGGGGTGTTTACCAGTCACGATTATGGGATAAGAAGGTGCCATTTGGGTTGCCTAGCTGCACGGCGTTCGCTGTCGCAGTTCTTTTAATGCGAAGTGTACCATCCCGGTACATGCCTGGCGTGGCTGAGGAAAACACTGGGAAAACCTAAGTTAGGACAGTCAGCTGCTGGTACCGAACAGAGGACCTCCCGAATACGAAACCAACGTTCCATGTAAGGTACGGCGCTCGGAAGAAAGCATACTCGTTTCGATGCACGCACACACAAACTAGCGTAAATAACAACATGATATCAGAAATTATAATGTATAAATATCGTGCTCTATTTATAAGAACTGATAGAAACAGACCTTTTCTTTTGTCTTTCATGCATAACGTTAGTGTTCTATGGAATTCATTAAGAAATAAATAATTACCTAGCAACCATAGGTTTTTAAGTTCATTTTTGTTTCTCCGTGTTCGGTAAGGATCTTTTCTATTGGACAATTTGAATTACACTTTTCAGTACACTTCAACTAGTGGCCCACCTAAAATAAAAATTCTGTTAGGTTTCCTGTTTTGGTGTTTGAAATGTGACTTGCTTAAGTTTTTATTTATTTATTTATTGTTTGCTACATACTACAAGAAATCATGAATATCTTTCCAGAACCCAGGACATGTGATAATGTTTCCCGTTAAAGAAATGAGAATTCCAACCTTTGCTCGCTCACTCATACGCTCTCAAAATCACACACCGCCCACTCTACATCTTCTAGGCTTAGAGAAAAATCGAGTATAATAAAGTCATGTAAAAACTATATCAGCCATAATAGTACATTAATAATGACAGTTGCAGCTGTATTCCGTCATCATAACAGGATATGCGGATATTCAGGATGATTTTTGTTCGTATTATTTACTTAACACACTATATAAATTGTTCTATTGAGGAATAGAAAATGTTACAAAATTGATTTCAAATAATATGCAGTTACTGTGTAAACATCACAGCAATTTGTTGCACGCATGACGTTGTTGATAATTTCTATAGTATCATTTCTTTTGAACTGCATTTTGAACGTTTTGAAATTTTAACGCTTATTTATGTAATAATACAACTTACAAACAGCACTGAAACATTTATGTGTAGCTGTTTCCTTGAAAGTCTTCCAAAGAGAAGAAGGCGAAAAATTGCAATTGTAATGAAAGACCTGCTCACTGGTCGGTACAAGTAATGAATATATAAGGGATATGCCCATGTTACGATTGGTGCGGGGGCATGGACAGCGCCCATACAAATACTGCCTTCTTTTTTTCTTACTGACATGATCCCCATATTTTGTGCCATGTTAATATAATTTTCTCCGACTAGGGAATGAGGGGCGTGCGCCCCCTTGCCCCCTAATAGGTGTCCTTGAATATGACCATGTAAACCATTGTTTTAAAAATACACGTACAATACGCTCACGCGATCAAAGCATCTTGCAAAACGAGTACAACTGCGCAGTTGTTTGCGTTTCTAATTACTCGTGCTTTTTCAATATGGATTGTTTGCCTACGATATCACAACAACCACTCCTATCCCGCCACCCGCTACATAGTTATTTACGTTCCTAATGCTTTTCAAAGATGTCACTATTTTCGCCAAGTGTACAACGTTCAAATGCTTCCTTTCCTACACTCCTTCCAAAATTCCTTCACTTGACTCCTTTGGTTTTTCAGCAAAAGGAAGGAACGGAAGGAATGAAAGGAAGCATTTAGGACTCGTCCAAAGTCTTTGAAACAGAAAATACGAGCGTATCGCTGTCGTAATTTTGAACGGAAGTTGCGTCAAGAACTGTGACGTATATGAGAACAAAGAGTGTAAAGATACATGACCGCACCTTACCTTTCCTAACCTCCACGTTCATATGGTCACTAATTTAAGAGTGAAAAAAAAAAGCAATTATTAATAATAAATATGAACATTTGAAAATATATTTTGTAAAGATACATGACCGCACCTAACCTTACCTAACCTCCACGTTTGTATGGTCGCGAATTTAAGATAATCTACGAAAAGTGCAAGAAACCAATTATTAATAATAAATATAAACATATGAAAAAATATTTTTAGAGGAAAGAGAAGAAAAAGTATTGACCCTTCTGGGACTCGAACCCGGGCTCCTTCGTTTAAGAAACCGACACCTTAACCACCAGGCCATCGAGGCACCCTGGCAGCATATGTTTCTGAAGTTGTATTTACAGTTTATGTATTACGTAACAAGTTAGCAGTGACACGTTATTGACTCAACTTCCGTTTAAAATTCTGGCAGCGATACACTCTAACAGAAAATAGAAGGGCAAGACTCAAATTACAAATCACTCAAATTACAAAGTGATTCATACTGCTTTTACCAATGTTCATATATCAACTCAACCTTTCTTTAAAAGCTCATATACCGTTACTGAACATGTAATTGGACCAAATTTCAAAATCATAGACAAAAATTAACAATTCTGGAATAAATCTTGTTTCCCTCAATAGAGCTCAGAGGATTAAATAAGGAACAGGATCAGGACGTGCGCATGTCACGCTTCTAGTCAGCCCACAGCCAGACTGTGGCGCGGCGAGTTACCTGCTAATTCAATTCAATTCAATTTATTCGGCTTGTACATTAGCTAAGTATTACAATTGTCAGATAACAAAAAAATTTCAAATTATCACTTACATATTCAGCCATTGTGTAATAAGACTTTTGTACAAAGAAAGTCTACAATTTTCTCTCAAATTTATTAACATTGCTTTATTAACATTTTTAGGTAGATTTCGAAGAAAATATACCTATTGAGATCGGTACGATATGAAAGTGTATATTTATTTATATATTAACACGCTAGCGGCCATAATTTTGAAGATATTTGAACCAAATTTTTATATGCTGTTTCTAGGCTTAATAGCTCGGTTAAGTTCGTTAATGAGCAAAATCGGTCGCCATCTTGGATCCAAAATGGCCGCCGAACCCATTGTTGTATAGAATACACAGCCTAAACCGCTGGGGCTATTGAAATCAAATTTGGCATAAAGGTACAACATCACTTTTAGGTAGATTTCGAAGAAAAATATACCTATTGAGATCGATACGATATGAAAGTACATATA